>JAKRSK010007341.1:0-14885 GCA_029891615.1 Natrix natrix natrix
TATTTTTCTCAATATCTCAAAAGATATGCAGAAGGGAATCAGCCACGGTCCATTGATCTCAGATATCAGACGTTTTTTTCCCCTGACAGGTGCCCCATACCACTGTGCGCCGAAAGCCAGCCGCAACCCTCCAAAGCAGCTGGTTAATGAGCTTCCCGCTTCAGTAAAGTGAAGCCTCTGCCAGGAGGGGGTGGGTGCAATCCAATCCGAACGGCAGCCAACAGCCATCGCTCATTCCCCACTGGCTCTAGATTGTCCTGGGAACCGGCAAGCGCGAGCAAGAAAGGGCGGGAGACGCCCGCTTTCTCTCCCCCACCACCTAAGTCCGGCTGCGCAACCAACCTCAGATCAAAACTTTCCCTGCCTCCATCCCGAGAGTGGAGAGGTATAACTTCTGTGACAGAAATCAGCCTGGGTGCTCCGCGACTTGGAGCAGAATCGGCAGGGACTCCAGCCGTTATGCAAAGAAAGCCCAGGAGTGCGAAAGCTAGTGCTGGGAGCGGAGAGTGGCCTCTCATCTAATGGGAAACGTGACATTGAAAATCACTGCGCGGCAGTTAGAAACTGCTGCGCGGTGTTGTCATGCTATGTGCGCGGGGGCAGCTTAGAGGGAACATTGCTTGGGGGGGTGTCTCGGTTGGGTGGGCCGTCTGTCGTGGGAGCGGGGGCTGGGGGAGTGAGCCGTCCGTTGCGGGAGCGGAGCACGGCTCTAAGGGTTCTGCCTCTCGCCTGCGGTGAAGCAGATGTTCGTGGGGAACCTGGTGCTAAATCATTGGTAGACGATCTGATTCTGGGTTTTGTGTGTAGCAGAGCAGCTCCCTGCTCCCTTTTCTTTTCTTTTTTAAAAAGAAAAAATGGGGGGGAGGGAAAAAAATAATGATGTCGAGCTGGCCACGCCCACTCTGGCCACACCCCCTGACCACCCCCCCACCCCGAGGTCAAAGAGAACCCTGATGTGACCCTCAATGAAATCGAGTTTCACACCCTTATTGTAGATTAACCTGATGCAAATCTTCACATCTTAAACTTTTCTTCCCTAAGTTGACTTTCTTTTTCCTCTTTTTTTTCCCCCTCAAAGAATTCTCGACCTTGTTAGTCCCTAACTTGACCTCTTGAGAGTTGTGGATTTTCTTGGTAAATTCACTCAATTGCACAGGGAGGAGTACCTTCAAACCATCAACATAATAAAAAGATGGTGTCAGATTTATGTTCCAATTGTACAGTTATTTGCATTGACCAGCATTTCGTAGAGTTGACACCGTGGGTTGATAATTTTCTACATCTAATTGTGTCACTTGTTCTTTTTTAACATTCTCTGTATAATTAGTATATTTTACTATATACATATTTGGACAGAGAAAGCAACATGAGATAGACAATTAATTCAATTAGGTAATAGAATAAGAGAATAACAGAGCTGGAAGAGACCTTAGAGGTCTTCTAGTCTGACCCCCTGCTCATTCTCTGATTAATTGTTCTCACTGCTCGGAAATCTCTCTTTAATTCCAAGTTGCTTCTCTCTTTTAGTTTCCATCCGTTGCTTGTTGTCCTGCCTTCAGGGGCTTTGGAGAATAGGTTGACCATCCTCTTCTTTGTGGGAGCCCATCAAATATTGGGACATGATTATCATGTCTCCCCTGGTCCCCTTAATCCCCTTAGTTTCCTAGTTTTTTTTAAAAAAATAAGCAAGCAGCATTTATGTCTATGTAGATTCTCAGCTCTCCAGGCATGGTTGCTGTGGCCCACCAACGTCCAGTGGATCTGGCCGCAGAATCGGACAGTGAGGATGTTGGGGTGGAAGATGGGCCAGTCCTGGAATGTGGGGGAGGCTCTGACGAGGGCTCTGTGTTGGAGGCAGAGAGGGGGCCAGGACCGTATGGCAGTTATCAGCAGTCGGACATCAGTGAGGCAGAAGAACAGCTGGAGCCTGTTCCCAGTGTGCGCATGCGCAGAGTGGCCAGGAGAAGGGAACAGTTAAGGAACAAGGGCCAACTCGGGAGTAAAGGCACAGGTGGACAGTGAATGGCCCCTCCCAGAGGGATCTTGGAGTCCTAGTGGACAACCATTTAAATGGGAGCCAGCCGGGTGCAGCAGCTGCCAAAAAAGCCAACACAGTTTTAGGCTGCATCAACAGAGGGAGAGAATCAAGATCACGTGAAGTGTTAATACCACTTTATAAGGCCTTGGTGAGGCCACACTTGGAATACTGCATCCAGTTCTGGTCACCACGATGTAGAAAAGATGTGGAGACTCTAGAAAGAGTGCAGAGAAGAGCAACAAAGAGGATTAGGGGACTGGAGGCTAAAACATATGAACAGTTGCAGGAACTGGGTATGTTTAGCTTAAGAGAAAGAAGGACTAGGGGAGACATGATAGCAGTCTTCCAATATCTCAGGGGTTGCCACAAAGAAGAGGGAGTCAAACTATTCTCCAAGGCACCTGAGGGCAGAACAAGAAGCAATGGGTGGAAACTAATCAAGGAGAGAAGCAACTTAGAACTGAAGAGAAATTTCCTGACAGTTAGAACAATTAACCAGTAGAACAGAAGTTGCCTCCAGAAGTTGTGAATGCTCCAACACTGGAAGTCTTTAAGAAGATGTTGGATAGCCATTTGCCTGAAACGGCATAGGGTTTCCTGCCTAGGCAGGGGGTTGGACTAGAAGACCTCCAAGGCCCCTTCCAACTCTGCTATTGTATTGTATTGTATTGTATTGAATAAAGAGGACCGAAAGGGGAGTGGAATTTGCAGGAGACCATTAGTTCGATTCATTAGTGTGAAGATTTATTCATGACTCTCAGAGACTCCTTGCTAAGTATTTTCTTGCACAGTGTGGTATTTGGAAGATATTGGCCTGGCAGCTCTCCAAGCCTGATTAGGTCTGTGGTTGCAAATTCACCCTTGAAAGATGGTTTGAATGAGAGGAATAGCTCAATCAAAAGGGGTTTTGTCTGCTTCGTGGTTTTGGGAAGCTTAGGTCAGAAAAGTTGTCCCAAAGGTTGTTGAAAAAGGCGACTGGATTTTATTTTTCCTCGAAGACGTTTCGCTTCTCATCCAAGGAGCCTCTTCAGTCCAGTCAGAACTGAAGAAGCTCCTTGGATGAGAAGCGAAACGTCTTCAAGGGAAAAAAAGGAAAAACACCTTGTGACAATCCAGTTTGGGATAGATTCATTTTAGTCACGGACATAGCAGAACAACACGAGGTTGATTTTTTAAAATCTCCATGTTGATTTTATAAGTTTCTAATGCTATGTGCTTGAGAGAGTGAAGCATTTTAATATAACATTACAATACAATACAATACAATAGTAGAGTTGGAAGGGACCTTGGAGGTCTTCTAGTCCAACCCCCTGCCTAGGCAGGAAACCCTATACCGTTTCAGACAAATAGCTATCCAACATCTTCTTAAAGACTTCCAGTGTTGGGGCATTCACAACTTCTGGAGGCAAGCTGTTCCACTGATTAATTGTTCTCACTGTCAGGAAATTCCTCCTCAGTTCTAAATTGCTTCTCTCCTTGATTAGTTTCCACCCATTGCTTCTTGTTCTACCCTCAGGTGCTTTGGAGAATAGTTTTGACTCCCTCTTCTTTGTGGCAACCTCTGAGATATTGGAATAATGCTATCATGTCTCCCCTAGTCCTTCTTTCTCTTAAGCTAAACATACCCAGTTCCTGCAACCGTTCTTCATATGTTTTAGTCTCCAGTCCCCTAATCATCTTTGTTGCTCTTCTCTGCACTCTTTCTAGAGTCTCCACATCTTTTTTACATCGTGGCGACCAGAACTGAATGCAGTATTCCAAGTGTGGCCTTACCAAGGCATTATAAAGTGGTATTAACACTTCACGTGATCTTGATTCTATCCCTCTGTTGATGCAGCCTAGAACTGTGTTGGCTTTTTTGGCAGCTGCTGCACACTGCTGGCTCATATTTAAATGGTTGTCCACTAGGACTCCAAGATCCCTTTCACAGTTACTACTACTGAGTATGGTATCACCTATACTGTACCTGTGCATTCCGTTTTTGTTGCCTAAATGTAGAACCTTACTCTTTTCACCATTGAATTTCATTTTATTAGATAGTGCCCAATGTTCAAGTTTGTCAAGATCCTTCTTGACCAAATTATTTGATCAAATTATTTGATCAAATTATTGATTCATTAGCCATATTGTTTCTCATCCTGAAAATCTCTTGGGAACAGAAATTCCCAAGTTGAATTTCCAGATTGTTGGATTTCTTGGGGTTTTCTGGAACAATATTTTTCATTGTTGCATCCAACGTCTTTGTAGATTCTCAGCCATCCAGGTGACGGTTTGTCCCAAAGGGGCTTTTTTCAAAAGGCAACTGGACTTTCTTGTTTTTCTTTGAAGACGTTTCGCTTCTCACCCAAGAAGCTTCTTCAGTTCGGACTGTTGCCTCTGATCTTCTTTATTAGGAAAAAGGAAGAGATGAAAAGTATGGCGGCTATTTTGCTCAGGAAAAGCGCGATGCAAAGAACAAAGGGGGATAGTCGTGATGAGGCTGTGGAGGAAAAGAAACAGTGGATTGTTTTGATTTAATCATAATCTCATCTTGGGGAAGACGGGCGGCCAATAAATTTTAGAAACAAAATAAAATAATAAAATAAAGCCTGCTCCATCATACATTTCATCACAGTACAATTAAAAAAACATGAAAATGGCAGACAGTGTTCACTCCCCTACATGTTTTATCAACTCCAGTGCATGAGATCAGCTATCTTCATTCCATCTACGGATAGCAACCGCACTTAGACTTATATACCGCTTCACAGTGCTTTTACAGCCCCCTCTAAGCGGTTTACAGAGTCAGCCTCTTGCCCCCAACAATCTGGGTCCGCATTTTACCCACCTTGGAAGGATGGGAAGGGTGAGTTGACCTGAAGCCTGGTGAGATTTGAACTGCCAAATTGCAGGCAGTCGGCACTCAGCATAAGTAGCCTGCAGTGCAGTAATCTAACCACTGCGCCACCTGGCTCAGATAGTCCTTAGTAAGACTACATCTGAAATCCTGCATCCAGTTTTGGTTGCCACATTATAAAAAAAAGATGTTGAGACTTTGGAAAGAGTGCAGAGGCTAAAACCTACAAAGGACAGCTGCAGAAATTGGGTACGTCTACACTAGTGAAAAGAAGGACCAGCGGAGACATAATAGCAGTCTTCCATTATTTGGGGGGCTGTCATGAAGAAGAGGGGTCAACTCTTCTCCAAAGCACTAGAGGTCAGGACAAGAAACAGAACTTGAATCTAAAATGCACATGATCACTGTCAAAGTGACTTGACACTGTAGATACAATGCAGTCCTTTTCATTTCAGCGGCCCAGGTGTTCCAGAGTTATGCTGGAACACACACTCACACACACAGAGACACATGTGTCTGTGTGTGTGCGTGATTTGAACCCAGACAACACATTTTTCAATTGAAACAGTTGGTTTTGCAGTCCAGCATGTTGACAGAACTTTGTTAGGAAGAGAAAGTGCAACAGAAAACGCAGATATTCCTGAGAAGGGGCTCCGTATATGACAAGCCCTTCCTTCCACTATCATCAAACCTTAAGTATATTAAGGTTAAATTGTAGAAAGACAATGTAAATCATGACATATTAAGGAGTAATGCAATCCAATTTTTTAAAAAAATGATTTGGAAAACAAAGGGAAAAGCTGCAAGGTGTAAACCAGCAAATTCTCAGAAGAAAACAAAAGACATTTACTTCCTTCACCTAGTTGTGGAATGAAGAGAGTGATGGTTGTGTTGACGTGCTGGACCTGGCAGAGGAACACGGAGGAGTCCCTCTCTTCGCTGACCATCGTCTCTAGGCTGCTTTTGAGGGAAAAAGTCCCGTCTGGGTTCGAGATCATCGGGTCAACCGTTCCTCTTCTGCTTGGGGCATCCTTGGCAAACAGCTCCAGTGTTGCACCATCTGGGTAAAAGCTTTCTGCGTTGCAAGTGACCGTCACTGAGGAGTTCAGGATGGGGGGAGATGGGCTGGTCTCAAGACGCACCTTGGGAGGAACTGAGCAAAGAAAGGCAAAGAGGTCGGTCAAAAGAGCTTCAGACTCTTGGTTCCTGCACGCAAAATAGGATGGAAGTCCAAAGTGATTTTGCTCTCCCATTGTGGCATTGGGGAAATAATTCCTGGACAATTAGGATTAAAATATATCTCCCCAATTGGGAACTCTACTCAACTTGACCCAAGTCCCTGGGGAAAGAGCCAGAGGTATTGTGTTTTTTCTGAAAATAAGGCCCATCTTATTTCTCTTTCAGGAACCCAAATAAGCACCAGGTCCTATTTTCAGGGGACGTCTTACCTGCTTACCTTAGGACCAACAGCCAGGCCTTCTCCCCCCCCCGACACATGTTGCGCTGCTGCCAGATTTCTACTGCAGCTGCTTGCAGCTGCTCATGGCAGGAGGCCACATGGCTTATTGTGCTGGTGCTGCCACTTATGGCTGGGTGCTGCATGGCCCATCACACCGGTGCCACCGCTCATGGGAGGCTCATTGTGCTGGTGCAACTGCTCGTGGCAGGAGGCTGCATGCTGTGTTGTGCCATTGTGTACATGAGCTGTGGCACTGGTGCAACCTACCATGTGGCATCCTGCTGTGAGCGGTGGGCTTGCGGCCATCTTTTATTTTGGGTCTTTGGCCTGCCACACTTTCTATTCTTCTACTGTGCATTTTCTATGGTGGGAAAATGGGAGTGGGGATTGTACGGAGTTAGATGATATGTAGCCATAACAACATTCTTTCTAGAAAGCCAAGGTCATCCTTTTGTCTTTGCACTTCTGCACCTGACCAGAGCTGGATGGGTGGAAGCTGCCAGCGTGGCAGTGGGAGATTGGACCATGGGATGGACTTGTGGGTGTGGGGGGCAAGATCTTGAACTTTCAACTGGGTGGGGAAAAAAGCAGCTACCAGCGGCCACAGAAGAAGTCGGAAAGCAGGTGTCGGGATGTGGGAGGCCTGGGTGTGGTGGTGCTAGGGGCAGCTCCACCCCCACATACCCTGCTGTAGCTTTATTTTTGTGCATGCGCCTCACCCCACCTTGAACAACCAGACGTTGGCCGGGACTTAACTAGGGCTTATTTGGGGGGGGGTAGGGCTTATATTAGGTGCAGGCATGAAAATCGGTCTAGGGCTTGTTTTCAGGGTAGGACGTATTTTGGAGGAAACTCAGTAGAAGGTCATGCTAAAAACCTTTTCCCCACAACCGCAGCCCGATGATGGAGCTTTAGGTTTAGAAATCATGACTGCTCTTAATGGGCTTCCATGGGTGGAGAACTTGATTCTTCCTGGTGTAATTCCTTCTACATGAAGGGCCTTCTACCAGGTCTGGACCGCATGGCCTTGTCCTTCTCTTCTACCCAAGGTTCACCTACCTCTTAGGACATCCCCAAGTGGGAAGGTCTGCTGGAAAGGACCACGTTCATCCAATGATGTGTGTTGGATCCAGCAGATCAGCTGAGACTTCACGTCTCCTTGCTCCAGCGGGATTTCCACCGTGCTCTTCGCTCGGTACGAGATTCCCTCCTTTTCATCCAAATTCAGGATGTTGGCTGGGGCAGCCGGTATTTTTTTCCCATCCTTCAACCAGCTGATTGTGATCTCTCGGGGGGAGAATCCCCCTGTGGAGCAGCTGAAGGCGGCCCGAGACCCCGCTGTGATTCTTCCTGTGGGGCCAGTAAGCACAAGCTGGGATGGCATGGCTGAGGGAGAAAGTAGAGAGAGAGACATAAGTTGATGTTCTTCAAAGATGATACAGGAGACCCAGAGATGGTTTTTGGTTAGAGAGACTCAACGTTGAATATGGGATTTACTCCCACGTGTCCAGGGGTGGGATTTAAAAGTTTTAGCAACTGGTTCTCTGCTCAGTTGCTGGGTGGGTGTGCCCATGGTGGGTGTGGCCTACTTAGTCTCCTGCACCATGAAGGGGGGGGGGTTTCTCCCTTCCCAGGCTGCGGAGGCTTTTCTTGAGCATTCAGGCTCCGTGGGCTGGAAATGGACTTGTTTCTGGACTTCCAGAACTTCCAGGAAGCCCATTTTTTTGCCCTCCCAGAGACTCTGTGCAGGCCCTGCACTTACCTGGCATCCAAAATGGCCATGTGGAGACTCCTGGGAGGGTCTGGGTGGGGTGGGTGGGGTCAGCCAGTCCTTGCAATTACCGGTTTGGTGAACCAGATGTTAAAATTAGCATCCGGTTTGCCTGAACCGGTCCGAACCATCTGAATCCCACACCTGCACTTGTCTCATGATTGACTGGGAACATCTCCCTCCATCCCCAGAAATCAAATGCAGAGGGCCACTTACCAATTACAGAGACCAGAGTGCCTTTCCCAGAAGCCACCTCTCTCTCTTGGAGTCCTGCCCTGAACTTCACACAATAGTAGGTCCCGGCATCTTCAGGAAGGACGTTTTGGATCTTGATGCTGAAGTCCGTGTTGGATCCTGGGATGACCCTCACCCCCCTGTTGGAAACTTGTTTATCGGTGAAAATGGGGCCCTTGTTTCTGTCCATCCCTTTGTACCACCGAACGCTTCCAGGTACTTGCATCCCAGTCAATGTACACTTTAGAGTGATGGTCTCTCCTGCTTTCACCGATATGCTTTCCGGAAGTTGGTTTACCTCTACGCCCTGTCCTGTAACAACTGAAACAAAAAAGAGACACTTTTGTAACTGGGTTTCCTCTAGAAAGTGGTCACCCCTCTTCTAGAGACAGAAAACCATGGGTGATGCTCCCTCTGGGTCATCGATTCCTTACACCAATCTCCAATCCGAAAGGCAACTTAACAGCAAAGTTGAAAGTGGTCATCACTCTTCTGGGGACAAAGGACTCCTGGGGGTTTCCTTCAGGCATCAGAATTATTTGAATTTCCTGAATGAAAACCTTCTGGCGTATCATATTATTTGAACCTTCCTGAAGCTGGGATTGGAGCAGCTGGATAGAAGGGGGGGTGAGTCACAGAGACAAAGAAAGGGACTGAGGTGGGGGCCCTTAAACTCCATATCATTTGAACCTTCCTGAAGCTGGGATTGGAGCAGCTGGATAGAAGGGGGGTGAGTCACAGAGACAAAGAAAGGGACTGAGGTGGGGGCCCTTAAACTCCATATCATTTGAACCTTCCTGAAGCTGGGATTGGAGCAGCTGGATAGAAGGGGGGTGAGTCACAGAGACAAAGAAAGGGACTGAGGTGGGGGCCCTTAAACTCCATATCATTTGAACCTTCCTGAAGCTGGGATTGGAGCAGCTGGATAGAAGGGGGGGTGAGTCACAGAGACAAAGAAAGGGACTGAGGTGGGGGCCCTTAAACTCCATATCATTTGAACCTTCCTGAAGCTGGGATTGGAGCAGCTGGATAGAGGGGGGTGAGTCACAGAGACAAAGAAAGGGACTGAGGTGGGGGCCCTTAAACTCCATATCATTTGAACCTTCCTGAAGCTGGGATTGGAGCAGCTGGATAGAAGGGGGGGTGAGTCACAGAGACAAAGAAAGGGACTGAGGTGGGGGCCCTTAAACTCCATATCATTTGAACCTTCCTGAAGCTGGGATTGGAGCAGCTGGATAGAAGGGGGGGTGAGTCACAGAGACAAAGAAAGGGACTGAGGTGGGGGCCCTTAAACTCCATATCATTTGAACCTTCCTGAAGCTGGGATTGGAGCAGCTGGATAGAAGGGGGGGTGAGTCACAGAGACAAAGAAAGGGACTGAGGTGGGGGCCCTTAAACTCCATATCATTTGAACCTTCCTGAAGCTGGGATTGGAGCAGCTGGATAGAAGGGGGGTGAGTCACAGAGACAAAGAAAGAGACTGAGGTGGGGGCCCTTAAACTCCATATCATTTGAACCTTCCTGAAGCTGGGATTGGAGCAGCTGGATAGAAGGGGGGGTGAGTCACAGAGACAAAGAAAGGGACTGAGGTGGGGGCCCTTAAACTCCATATCATTTGAACCTTCCTGAAGCTGGGATTGGAGCTGCTGGATAGAAGGGGGGTGAGTCACAGAGACAAAGAAGGACTGAGGTGGGGGCCCTTAAACTCCATATCATTTGAACCTTCCTGAAGCTGGGATTGGAGCAGCTGGATAGAAGGGGGGTTGAGTCACAGAGACAAAGAAAGGGACTGAGGTGGGGGCCCTTAAACTCCATATCATTTGAACCTTCCTGAAGCTGGGATTGGAGCAGCTGGATAGAAGGGGGGTTGAGTCACAGAGACAAAGAAAGAGACTGAGGTGGGGGCCAACGCGCGCCTAATGGCGTGCGAATCATATATCTATAAACCAAAATAGCAATAATACATTCTGGATTAGTGTGCTCAAGATTGTGATTTTATTTTATTTCAAAATGACCGGCTTAGTTCAATGTAATAGCTGTCTTGCACCTGTCTTTCGCAGTACTCTTTTCAAATTTGGATACTGTCCCCTTTGTAAACAAATTACTAGTCTACATAGACAGATTACCTATCTAGAATCTGTAATCTGTGCTCTCCAAGCAGAAACTAGATGTCTACTTCAGCCATTCCACTCTATGGAGATGCCATGCTATCAGCCCCTCTGCCACAAAGATCTTGCAGGAGAAGAGCTGTCTGGACAACTGTGGGATCTGGCAGGTTGAGAGCTGTGAACCATAAACACAAAGCTTTTGCTGTGACCCAGCAAAACAGATATAGTGCTCTTGCTGACCTTAATGGGGACACTAAAGAGATAGGTCAAGGCAGTTGTGATAATGATGACTCAAATAAGCAGGGGATCGTGGTCCAAAACGAAGAACCTTCTTCGGAAATGCGAAAAGGGGAACCAGGTATCACACATCAGTCGCAGAAGAAGATCAAGGTATGTAAAAAGAGAAGTCACCTTCTGGTTGGTGATTCAATCGTAAGGGATGTAAATTTAGGAGAGGATATGGAGGTTTTAAAAGAGGTCAGGTGTCTGCCAGGTGCTACTGCCAGCAGAGACAAGAGGCGTATTCTTAAGATAGTCAAGAATGCAAGTAAGGACTGTGACGTTGATGCTATTATACATCTTGGCACAAATGATCTGTCCCAAAAAGATGTACTTTCTGTGCAGAATGATTTCCAGAACTTGGGGTATGAACTTAATAGTATAGGTTGTAGGCTTATCTTTTCAGAGGTTTTACCTGTATATAAGGAACAAAAAGGGAAGGGCCAGCATGTAGCAGAGTTTAATGTTTGGCTAAAGGAGTGGTGTAAAAGGGAAGGCTTTGGTTTTATTAGTCATGATGCCTGTAGCTGGTCCAATGAAAAACTGTACAAAAGAGATGGGTTGCACCCATCCAAGAAAGGGACTGAGTTACTTGGCATTAAATTCACAGATTTTCTTGATAAACATTTAAACTGAAGAGCGGGAACAGAGAATTAATAGATACAGAACATCTCTGTCCCCAGCAAACTAAAATTCATAGGGTTACAAATGCATGTAACATAGATGTGTGTGTGGGTAAGATTATCACTCCTGCTGTCAAGCAAAACCAAGCATTTAATAGTGATTGCCATACCATGTGCATGAATCACACAAGTGGCAAGAAAATAGGGGCAGTCAGGCATAACACAGGTTATGTAGACAGTAAACACAGGGTCAATCAAAATGGACTCAAATGTCTATACACCAATGCACAGAGTATGAGGAATAAACAGGGCGAATTAGAAATTCAAGTAAACGAGGGCAGATACGATATTATTGCCATTACAGAAACTTGGTGGGATGAAACCGACAAATGGAACATACAGCTAGAAGGATTTAAATTATTTAAAAGAAATAGACCAAATAAAAGAGGAGGTGGAGTTGCACTATATATAAGAAATAACTACATCTCTACAGAAATAGAACACAACAATGATGAGAACTATCTTGAATGCATTTGGGTCAATATTAAAGGTTGTGGGGGAAATGACATTGCCATAGGTCTATA
Source organism: Natrix natrix natrix (assembly GCA_029891615.1). Taxonomy (NCBI): domain Eukaryota; kingdom Metazoa; phylum Chordata; class Lepidosauria; order Squamata; family Natricidae; genus Natrix; species Natrix natrix. The sequence continues at coordinate 11,933 of JAKRSK010007341.1, forward strand.
CTACAGACCACCCAACCAAGCAGAGGAAGTAGATGAACTTTTTGCTAGTCAGCTAACTAAGGTATGTAGGAAGCACACCACAATAGTAATGGGAGATTTTAACTACCCTGACATCAACTGGGAAACAAACTCTGCTCCAAGTGGAAGATCCAACAGGTTCTTAAGAAACCTAGCAGACAACTTTGTTTTCCAAAAAGTAGAGAAGGGAACAAGGGGATCAGCCATATTGGACTTAATTCTCACTAACAGAGAGGAAATGATAGAAGGTGTTGAAGCCATAGGAACCCTGGGGGCAAGTGACCATGCAATATTGGAATTCAACATTATCCAAACACAAGTAGTAGAACAAAGTCAAACTAGAGTCTTGGACTTTAAGAAAGCTAATTTCAATAAACTTAGAGAGAGCTTGGGAAAAAATTCCATGGATGAGAATCCTCAAGGGGAAAACAACTCAAGAAGCTTGGGAAATTTTGAAAAATGAGATTACAAAAGCCCAGTCTAGCACAATACCAATGAAGAAGAAAAATATCAGCTCCCAAAAGAAACCAGCATGGCTGCATAAAGAACTATCTGACAAACTGAAAGACAAAAAAGGTAAGTATAAAAAGTGGAAGGAGGGGGACATAACTAAGGCAGAATATCAGCAAATAGCCCGAGCCTGTAAAGATGAAGTGAGGAAAGCTAAGGCTCACAATGAAGAAAGGCTTGCCACAAAAGTAAAAATTAACAAAAAAAGCTTCTTCCAACATATTAAAAACAAGAAAAAAGTTAAGGAAACAATTGGTCCATTGCTAGGAGAAAGTGGCAAGAAGGTGACAAGCAACAGGGAGAAAGCAGAACTATTTAACTCATGTTTTGCATCTGTCTTTACACAAAGGGATAAAACAGTCCAACCTGTCAAAAGCAGCACCACAAAAATCAGATTAGGAACACAAATTGAAATAGGGAAGAAAATGGTAAGTGAGCACCTGTCTACCCTAGATGAGTTCAAATCACCAGGACCGGATGGATTACACCCCAGGGTTCTGAAGGAACTAGCAGACGAGATCTCAGAACCACTGAATTATATCTTTCAGAGATCCTGGAACACCGGGGAACTACCAGAGGACTGGAAAAGAGCTGATGTGGTTCCCATCTTCAAAAAAGGGAAAAAAATAGATCCAGGAAACTATAGATCTATCAGCCTAACCTCAATACCAGGAAAGATTCTGGAAAAAATAATCAAGCAACGAATTTGCGAACACCTAGAAGCAAACAAAGTAATAGCCAAAAGTCAACATGGATTTGTCAAAAACAGATCATGCCAGACTAATCTTATTGCATTCTTTGATAATGTGACAAAATTAGTGGACCAGAGGAATGCCGTTGATATAGTTTACTTGGACTTCAGTAAGGCTTTTGATAAGGTAGACCATAACCTACTACTAAATAAAGTAGAAGAATGTGGGTTAGACAGCATCACCACCAGATGGATTCGTAACTGGCTGACCAACCGCACTCAACGTGTAGTCCTCAATGGAACTGCATCTACATGGAGGGAAGTATGCAGTGGAGTACCCCAAGGCTCTGTTTTAGGCCCAGTACTCTTCAACATCTTCATCAATGATTTGGATGAGGGAATAAATGGGGAACTCGTCAAATTTGCAGATGGCACCAAGCTGGCAGGAATAGCCAACACTCCAGAAGATAGGCTTAAGATACAGAAGGATCTTGACAAACTTGAACATTGGGCACTATCTAATAAAATGAAATTCAATGGTGAAAACAGTAAGGTTCTACATTTAGGCAACAAAAACAGAACGCACAGGTACAGTATAGGTGGTACCGTGCTCAATAGTAGTAACTGTGAGAGGGATCTTGGAGTTCTAGTGGACAACCATTTAAATATGAGCCAGCAGTGTGCAGCAGCTGCCAAAAAAGCCAACACAGTTCTAGGCTGCATCAACAGAGGGATAGAATCAAGATCACGTGAAGTGTTAATACCACTTTATAATGCCTTGGTAAGACCACACTTGGAATACTGCATTCAGTTCTGGTCGCCACGATGTAAAAAAGATGTGGAGACTCTAGAAAGAGTGCAGAGAAGAGCAACAAAGATGATTAGGGGACTGGAGACTAAAACATATGAAGAACGGTTGCAGGAACTAGGTATGTCTAGCTTAAGAGAAAGAAGGTCGAGGGGAGACATGATAGCAGTGTTCCAATATCTCAGGGGTTGCCACAAAGAAGAGGGAGTCAAACTATTCTCCAAGGCACCTGAGGACAGAACAAGAAGCAATGGGTGTAAACTAATCAAGGAGAGAAGCAACTTAGAACTGAGGAGAAACTTCCTGACAGTTAGAACAATGAATCAGTGGAACAGAAGTTGCCTCCAGAAGTTGTGAATGCCCCAACACTGGAAGTCTTTAAGAAGATGTTGGATAGCCATTTGCCTGAAACGGTATAGGGTTTCCTGCCTAGGCAGGGGGTTGGACTAGAAGACCTCCAAGGTCCCTTCCAACTCTACTATTGTATTGTATTGTATTGTATCATCTGACCATTTTTGAATGACTCCCATGCAGAGGGCTCATTTATAAGGTGGGGGAGTTTTGCATTTTGTTCGCTTTTATTCAGCTTGTAACTTTCTAGTGTGCTTTAATTTTAATTTGATGTAAATTTTAAACCTTTCATCCACATATTCTCCCATTGTTCAAGCATTACATTATATCCAAAGTTCTTTGCCCACTGACTTTGGAGCACATTTTTATCCATCTCAGATTATTTTGCTTTTCAGTTTTTCATGGTTTATGCTTAAGGGCAGGCCCGCAGGGTGCTTAAGTCCGGTCTGTGAGGCCAGCCTGGAAATATCAAAGCACCGTCCCACCGGTGACTTTGGCAGCTAAAATGGCCAATGTGCAGCTGACCCGCACCTCGTTTTCACTCCCCTACAGCACTCTGCTGCCCAAAAATGGGC
>JAKRSK010007342.1:0-94198 GCA_029891615.1 Natrix natrix natrix
GAGGAGTCCACAGGGATACGCTAAAAAGCTGTTGCAGCAGTAATAGTTGCCTTTAAAAAAAAGTAGAGCTCAAGAGCCCCCCAGATGCAAACAATGTGTTAATGAAAGTCTCCATACATCTGGATCTTTAAAAATATGCCAGCAGGTCCAAATTAGGAAGAGGACACAGAACACCCCAGGGCAGAGATATGTATTAACATTTAGCAGGTAATAAAAAGGTAACGCCTATTGAATAGGAAGACAGGTAATTGGACTTGATTAATTTGATGTAATGTCTGTTCAAATTCTTATGTGTGTATCTATACTAATAACATGTTGAATTGAATGGCATTGAATTGATTGTGATATGTTTGACCAGCTGGCAAAGTAAGTAAGCTCCTCAGCTTGGGCTTGAAGCTGTGGGGAAGGGGAGTGTAGTTAGGATTTAAATTGCTCTCTGAGTTTCCCCATGCTTGGAGAATGAGCCACATGTTTCCCAAGGAAAGAAAATTGAAGATTTAAAGGGACAGGACCTCCCCCAGGCCTGAAAGTGTTGTTCCATGGTGTTTGTGCATGTATGTGTGTGTGTGTAATCATTTCCAGACCTGGAGGAAAGTTGAGATCCTCTAATAATACAAAATGGAGCTCATTGGCTTGTAAAAAAAGCTTCCTGAAATACCTATGATTGGTTGGCGTGAGCAAGCATGAAGGTCTGATTGCAGTATGAATGTGAGTGTGTGTCCCCAATGCCCCAGGAAGTGATAAGTGAAAGGATCCAGAGATCTGTGATTGCTTGCGTGAATTTCCCCCCCTCTTCCTTCTGGGTCATTCTTTGGAGGGAAGCAGGAAAGGTGGGGAGAGTGAGTGTCTACTCATTTTTACCATGAGTGTGTGTATGAGATGCCCCCAGTGATACCTGTGAATGCCTCTGGGCATCCCCTCCTCCTTCTTTCCCTCCTTCCTTTTGGATCATTAAAGGCGGCTGCGGTTTTTCTGCTCACTTTAACCACTTTTTTTCTCTCTCTTCTGAGAAATTTGGAGTAAATGGGTGACCTGCTCCTGCACCTTTACCTTTCACTGTTGTGATCTTTCATCTGCATATAAAAGTTATGCAGTTACATTTCTTTGTCTGCTCGGAATACAATTTTGATTTTTTTTTTCTTCTGGACATTTTTGAGGTTTAAAATGCTTAATTAAACCTATAAAAAGAAATGATTTTGAGATATTTTGCTTACATTTGTAAATGTTTTAACATACTTAATGAGAATTTGCTTCCATCTGAATGGAATTTGATATTTTGGAGTGTTGACTCAAAGTACCTTTTTTTAATTGCAATTTTTTTAAAGCTGTTCTTCTTATCTCCCTCTTTTACACCTGAGTGCATTTTTAAATGCTTATGAGTCAAGATGCTCTACCCTATGATATTTTATTTGTTTGTTTGTTTGCAACACAAGTTGTTGTCCCTCTTGGGAATTTACTCATCTTACTGCTAAAGTGTTTCAATCATACAGGCAGTGGGAATGTCATGTTCCATGAAATTTACATCATCTGCCTTCTGAAATAATGTTTGGATTTCCACACTTGGACAGAATGGGTGAGATTCCACAACATGAGACTAAAGATATGTCTGTAAAGAACTGTATTCTTGGCCTCTTTTTTTTAACCCCAGAAACAAAGGACTGCTAGTTTAAACCATAACTCTCGAATTGGCTGCTGGTGATTGCGTGCTGATGAAACCTGACATGAGAAAAAAAAACTTAGCCAAGCCTGGGACAGACTCTACCAAGCCTGACTGACCACTCTTACCAGCAAGCCAAACCTAATGCAATCCAGCAGACATGAAAAAGGACTCTGAGATGAAGTAAAGATCAAAAGAATGTTCAATTCCCAGAAGACAGCTGTAAAACTGTGGGGGAGGGTGAAAATTGATTGCAAAGTTTTCTTTCTTTGCCTCATTGTAACCTTTCCTTTCTTATCTCATTTATATTGTAATCAGTTTAATGTACTCATGTAAGAATTGTATTTGAGAGTGGTTGGCACAGCAAGATCTGAACACCTTAGATTTCTGTCTGGTGGGAGGAAAATTTTGTCCAGAGTGTCTGTATTTTGTGTATTGTGGAAGTAGCTACACACACACAAACACAAAGAGAGAGAGGGGGAGAGGGAGAGGCTCCATTCGGAGCTGGATTGAGGCTGTCTCCTTGACTTAACTCCACAGAGCTTTTCCTGGGTTGATTTTTGCCCTTGCACAAAAGCCTAAGCAGTGATATCTCCCTTTTAATCCCATGGGGGAGGGTCAGTTCCCCTCAGGCAATTCCCCCACTTGAAGAGTAGCAGAAAGGATCTTCAAAACTCAAACCCTGGCTGTGACTCAAAAAAAATGATGCTGCCCAGTTGCCCAGTAAAGCAGGACATGTTGCACTGGTGGTCTCTGATAGGAGTCCCTGGGCTCATTGTGTGTAATTTAAAATATATATATTAAATAGCTTGTATTGCACACTAGCTAAACTCAATTTGGCCTCACTAAAATAAGAGCTAGGATAGGCTCAAGAAACATGAAATATGCAGCCCGTAACTTAAAGGAAAAGAATGGCTGTGAATAATTTTGGGACTTCTGCTTGCTTGTAACCTGTCAGGAAGCTCACAGAAAGTGACATCAAACATCTGAAAATAATTGGCATGGTAAATTGGATATTGTAAATTTCTTTCCAGCAATTGTGCCCTGGTTGCTAGACCTTCATGATTGAAAGCTCTCTGGGAGCCACTGAAGGGATTCTTCTGCTGTCTCTCTCAATGCCTTTCCATCAGAAAAATTAAGCCTCCCTGATCTGACCAATTTTTATCTTTTGTCAAAAACATGTGCATTCCACTCACATGTTTTTGGGGGGGAAAAGGAGGGATTGTAGGAAGTTATCACCTAGCCCTCTCCCAGAAAAATGAAATATCCTAGGAAATATTGATAAGGCAGAATATTATATTTTCCTGGAGGTGAAAAAAGGGAGAAGCATATTTTAAAAACTAAGTAAATTCCTGCAGCTTCCTGCCATCCTCACTTTATCAATGGGCCATTAAGAAGGCCAAGCTAGTCCACTTTACATAATAAAGAGTTCTCCCCTTCAGCTCCAGGGGGATGGGTGTAGAGTTCTGGCAGTGACAATGAAGGCATGATAATATAAGCCTTTACTCAACTGACCACATGGCATCTGAACTCAATCAAACCTGGATTCAAAACTCAGCCTAGAGCAGTGATGGCGAACCTTTTTTGGCTCGCGTGCCACAAGTGGGGGGAGTGCAGTGGGGTCGAGTGTGGGCGTGCCGCACCCATAATGCAACGTGCGACCCCCCAGTGCACATGCGCGCACAACGTGCGACCCCCCCCCCATTTTTTTACCTGTTTTTTTGCCCTCCCCAGGCTCCAGGGGCTTTATAGGAGCCTGGGGATGGCGAAAAGAGCCTCCCCCGCCCCCCCGGAGGCCCCCTGGAGGCTTCAGGGACTGTCCTGAGGCTTCCCTGAAGCCTCGGGGGGCAGGGGAGGCTCTTTTCACCCTCCCCAGGCTCCTATAAAGCCTCTGGAGCCTGGGGAGGGCAAAAAATAGCTTTTAAAAAGGTGAACTCAGCTGGCCAGTGCGAGCATGCGCGTTGGCCAGCTGACAGGGCAGCGCCTCGCGTGCCCTGACAAATGGCTCCGCGTGCCACTTGTGACACGCATGCCATAGGTTCGCCATCACTGTTATATGGCATCCAAATGGAACCACACGAATTAGATAAAATAATCCAAAGCTCAGAAAGAAAGATGATAGGGAGAACATATAAATTTCTCCTGAAGTATAAAATGGAAGAAGAAATTGTGAAAGAACAAATGGTAAAATGGGCACAGAACTTTGGTTACAATTTTGAATTAGATAAATGGGAAAAATTTGTGGGGACAAATTTTAAAATGACACTATCGGTTGCATACAAAGAAAACCAGTACAAAATGTTTTACAGATGGCACCTAGCACCAGCAGGGTTAGCAAAAACCTCAGTAAATATTTCACCAAAATGTTGGAAATGTGAATTAACACACGGAACATGTTATCACATATGGTAGACGTGTGAGGAGGCTAACAAGTTTTGGAAAAGGATTAAAAATTGGCTAGAGTCAATAACAGGAGTCAAAATTGATTGGAAACCAGAAGTTTTTTTTACTAGGAATAATGACTGCGAAATATAAAAAAGAAATCCAGTATTTAATTTTACACATAATTACGGCGGCGAGGATTGCCTTTGCTCAGAAATGGAAAAATAAATTGATACCAAGCGAAGATGAAATAATAAGAAAGGTTATGGACTGTGCCGAAATGGACAAATGAACAAAAGAAATCCAGGGAAAAGAAGAAACAGAATATTACCAGATATGAGGAAAATGATATAGGTGGATGGAGGAAAGAAACAAGGATCAATGAAAGAAGTGCCCCCACCCCCTTTGTCAATGGGCCATTAAGAAGGCCAAGCCAGTCCCTTTCCATAATAAAGAGTTCTGCTCCCCTTCAGCTCCAGGGGGATGGGATTAAGGCATGATAATATTGGCCCTTTACCCAACTCCCCACATGGCATCTGAGAACTCAACCAAACCTGGATTCAAAACACAGCCTAGAGAGTTGCCCCTGCATGGCCCCCATGGGAGTCTGACAACCAATCAGAAGACAAGCTCAAGATCAAAGGCCAGAGAGGGCATAAAACCGGGGACTCAGCATCTCAGCCCTCCCTTCTCTTCTTCTTCCCCCAACATTGAAGCATGGGATCACCTTTTCTGTCCAGGACTCAAGCCATGTGGTCCTGTCCACCATTAAAACCATCTTTCCAAGCAGCCTCCATGTCTCCAGGGTCTTTTCCCCCACTTGGAGCCGAACCCAGAAGGACATTTCCTCCAACAAAGTCAATAAAACCCCAAAATAGAAGTTAAGGAGAATTAACATATAAATATATACATGCACTCAAGAGAGTTTAAATTTATTAGAGGTAATCACCCAATATAGCAGATAGATGAGTAAAAGAAGTGGGTTAAAATGGTGAAACGCAAATGAAATATATTAAAAGGGGAAATAACATAAAGAGAATTGTATCGATTTGAAATTGCTATTAGAAAGAACAGGAAGTTCCTGTTTACTGTATTGGGGAAATGTAGTGTACGTCTAAAACAAAATAGCCTGCTTGCTTTGAGCGCCCCGCCTGTTTACCTTTGTCTCTTGGGGGGGGGGATGGGGGTGCCTTACCTTATTTCTTTTCTATCACGTGGTTTCTAGGCAGCGCCACCGCCGAAAAACTTTCGCCTTCTTTTGCTGTTTTTTTCCTTTTTCCGTCCCTGCGATGGGGAGGGAAGAGGGGGGAAGGGGCGGCATCCAGTTAGGGGCGAGAGAGATGGGGAAGGGTCTCCCGTAGGAGTGTCCCACAAGCAAGGGAGAGAGAGAGAGACCCCCGGGGAGAAGACGCATAGGATTTCAAGAAGAGACTGGGCGGCCGTTTGTCTGGAATAGCGTAGGTAGGGTCTCTCCCGCTCGGGCACGGAGGTTGGACTAGATGACCTTCAAGGTCCCATCCAACTCTTTAATTCTGCAAGCCGCCTCATCCTTCAGCAGGGGGTTGGACTAGATGGCCTCTGAGATCCCTTCCAAACTCTGAGATTCTGTAAAGGTCTCCCACTCGGGCAGGGTATCCGACTAGATGGCCTCCAAGGTCTCCTCCAACTTCTTAATTCTGTGAGCCTCCTCCTCCTTGAACAGGGGGTTGGACTAGATGACCTCCGAAGTCCCTTCCAACGCTGTGATTCTGTCATCATGTAAGGCTCTCCTGCTTGACAAGAGTTGGACTAGATGATCTCCAAGGTCCCATCCAATTCTTTAATTCTTTAAGCCTCCTCCTCTTTGAGCAGGGGGTTGGACTAGATGACCTCTGAGGTCCCTTCCCGCTCGATTCCGATGGAAAGGCTGCTGAAAGAGGGACAGGTTACGCGAAGAGAGAGTAGAGGAAGCGAGGCTGGCTTGGGGGGGGGGGGAGTCGAGTCGACACAACTCAAAGCGGCGAGAGACCTTCGCTCCCTTAGAGCTATTTAGATGCGACTCCTTTCTGCATCCCGGGGATTGGGTTTTTTTTTGGGGGGGGGAGAGGGAGGAGAGAGGACGGCATACAGTTAGGGGCGGCAGAGGTGGCGAGAGGTCGCAGGAATGGGCGGCCCCACCAGGCAGGGGAGAGGCTGGGGGGGCGCTTGAGCAGGGGGTTGAACTAGATGACCTCTGAGTTCCCTTCTAACTCTGAAATTCTGTAAGTCTCCTGATTGAGCGGAGATTTGGACTAGAGGACCTCCCACGTCCCCGCCCAACACTTTAATTCTGTAAGTCTCCTCCTCCAGCTGCGGGTTGGACTAGATGACCGCCAAGTTCCCTTCCAATTCTCCTGCTGGGGCAGGGAGTTGGAGTAGATAACCTCCCAGGTTTCTTCCAACTGTGATGCTGTAATTTTTGTCAGGGTCTCCTGCTTGAGCAGGGGGATGGATTAGATGACCTCCAAGGTCCCCTCCAACTCTTTACTTCTGTAAGTCTCCTCCTCCTTGAGCAGGGGGTTGGAGTAGATGACCTCCGAGGTCCCTTCCAATTCTCCTGCTGGGGCAGGGAGTTGGAGTAGATAACCTCCCAGGTCTCTTCCAACTCTGTGATGCTGTAATTTTTGTCAGGGTCTCCTGCTTCAGTGGGGGGAGGGGTTGGGCTGGATGACCTCCGAGGTCCCTTCCGGTTCTATTCCTATGGAAAGGCTGCTGGGAGAGGGGCGCGGGGGTGGGGCGCTCTGCAAAGCGGCGTGCAAAGAGCAGAGGAAGCGAGGGTGGCTTTTGCCGACGGGGTGAGGGGGAGGGGGGGCTAGGGGAAGTGGGGAGGAGGAGGCGACACAACCCGAAGCGGCCGTTGTGCGATTAAAAGAGACGGACAAAAACAGCCTGTTCGCTTTGAGCGCCCCGCCTGTTTACTTAGCGCGGCTACTTGTCTCTTTGTCTCTGCGTGTGTGTCTTGTATCTTGTATCTTATTTCTTTTCTATCACGTGGTTTCCAGGCAGCGCCGCCGCCGAAAGACTTTCGCTTTCTTTTGCTGTTTTTTTTCTTTTCCGTCCCTGCGATGGGGAGGGAAGGGAGGGGACAGGGGGGCATCCAGTTCGGGGCGAGAGAGATGGGGAAGGGTCTCCCGTAGGAGTGGCCCACAAGCAAGGGGGGGAGAGAGAGACCCCCGAGGAGAAGAAGCAGAGGATTTCAAGAAGAGACTGGGCGGCCGTTTGTCCGGAATAGCGTAGGTAGGGTCTCTCCCGCTCGGGCAGGGGGGTTGGACTAGATGACCTCTGAAGTGCCTTCCAGCTCTTTGATTCTGCAAGGGTCTCCTGCTGGAGCAAGGGGTTGGACTAGGTGACCTCTGAGATCCCTTCCAATTCTGAGATTCTGCAACGGTCTCCCACTCGGGCAGGATGTCCGATTAGATGGCCTCCAAGGTCTCCTCCAACTCCTTAATTCTGTAAGCCTCCTCCTCCTTGAACAGGGGTTCGACTAGATGACCTCTGAGCTCCCTTGCGACTGTGATGCTATGATTCTGTCAGGATCTCCTGCTCCAGCAGGGGGTTGGACTAGATGACCTCTGAGGTCCCTTCCCGCTCGATTCCGATGGAAAGGCTGCTGAAAGAGGGACAGGTTACGCGTAGAGAGAGTAGAGGAAGCGAGGCTGGCTTTTGGGGGGGGCGGGGGGGAGTCGACACAACTCAAAGCGGCCGTTGTGCGATGAATACACCCGGAGAAAAATAGCCTCTTTGCCTTTGCTGCGGTGTGTGTGATGTGTTTGTTTGTGTGTGTAGGGGGGGGGCGGTTCTTCCAAATCGTTTTTATTTCCAGTCACATGATTTGCAAGCAGCCCCGGCGGCGGCGAGAGACCTTCGCTCCCTTAGAGCTATTTAGATGCGACTCCTTTCTGCGTCCCGGGGATTGGGTTTTTTTTTGGGGGGGGGAGGAGAGAGGACGGCATACAGTTAGGGGCGGCAGAGGTGGCGAGAGGTCGCAGGAATGGGCGGCCCCACCAGGCAGGGGAGTGGCTGGGGGTGGGGGGGCTTGAGCAGGGAGTTGAACTAGATGACCTCCGAAGTCCCTTCCAAAGCTGTGATTCTGTCATCATGTAAGGCTCTCCTGCTTGATAAGGGTTGGACTAGATGACCTCCAAGGTACCATCCAACTCTTTAGTTCTGTAAGCCGCCTCCTCCTTGAGCAGGGGGTTGGACCTCTGAGATCCCTTCCAATCCTGAGATTCTTTAAGGGTCTCCCACTCGGGCAAGGTGTTCGACTAGATGGCCTCCAAGGTCCCCTCCAACTTTTTAATTCTGTAAGCCTCCTCCTCCTTGAACAGAGGGTTCGACTAGATGACCTCTGAGGTCCCTTACGACTGATCCTATGATTCTGTCAGGATCTCCTGCTCGAGCAGGGGGTTGGACTAGATGACCTCTGAAGTCCCTTCCAAAGCTGTGATTCTCTCATCATGTAAGGCTCTCCTGTTTGACAAGGGTTGGACTAGATGACCCCTGAGGTCCCTTCTAACTCTGTAATTGTGTAAGCCTCCTGCTTGAGCGGAGATTTGGATAGAAGACTTCCCACGTCCCCTCCCAACACTTTAATTCTGTAAGTCTTCTCCAGCTGTGGGTTGGAGTAGATAACCTCCCAGGCCTCTTCCAACTCTGTGATGCTGTCAGTGTCTCCTGCTTCAAGGGGGGGGGGTTGGACTAGAAGACCTCCGGGGTCCCTTCCAACTCTGTTATTCTATGATTCTATAAAGGTCTGCAGCTTTAGCAGGGGGTTGGGCTAGATGACCACTGAGGTCCCTTCCAACTCTGTTATTCTATGATTCTATAAAGGTCTCCTGCTTGAGCAGGGGGCTGGGCTAGATGACCACTGAGGTCCCTTCCAACTCTTGTCATTCTATGATTCTGTAAGTCTCCTGCTTGAGCAGCCGGTTGGACTGGGTCCCTTCCAACTGTGTTGTTCTGTAATTCTGTAAGGGTCTCCTGCTCAAGCAGAGGGTTGGGCTAGATGACCCCCCCAAGGTCCCTCCCCACTCTCTTATTCTTTAAGGGTCTACCTCTCTAGCAAGGGGTTGGACTAGATAACCTCCACGGTTCCTTCCAACTGTGATTCTATGATTCTGTAAATCTCCTGCTTGATCAGGGGGTTGGACTAGACGACCACCAAGGCCCCTTCCCAACTCTATGATTCTGTAAGGATCTCCTACTTCGAGCAGGGGGCTGGACTAGAAGACCACCACACACACAAAAGATACACCTCCTTTTGTAAGAAAGGAAAAGTTTTATTAATAACTCTGATTAAAATTCACATCGTAGGTTCTCACTCGGAATCCTGTGTTGAGTTCACATTGGCCACAGCAAGGGGTGGTGATAGAGCAGCGCCCCCCCTCCCCCAAACCGTTGGGCACCAGGGACTGGTTCTGTGGAGTGGGTGTGTGGGTTTCACTTGCTGCATGGATCGCGTGCGCACAGACACACACAGATGGGGCTTCACTCCCTTGTGCTGCCTGGTTCTTTGTGGACCACAGCCGTGGTTGACCTTGGGAGGGTCGGATGGGCTTGGCCAACTGGGTGGGCATGGCCAGTTTGACGCCACTCCCCAAACTGCTGGCTCAATGTTTCCTCTTCGCATTGGCTAGATTGAGCCGAAGCAATGCAGGCTGGCCCCTTACATTTTCCAGGACGGCCCTGTGAACCGGATCCGACCACATTGCAGGCTGGATGCGGCCTACGGGCCTTGAGTTTGACATCCCTGATGTAGAGAGGTTTTTCCGCTGACGGTAGGGTGTGTGGTTTTGCATGCTCCCTGCATCCCATGGATGGGGCTTCGCTCGTTTGGGCGGCCCAGTTTCTGACATGCTGCAGCCCGGTGTCGGTCTGCAGCCCGTGTATCAGGTCCCCCCTGTTGTATGTAGAGGACTCCAGAGAAAGTCCTCTTGTGGAACATTGGGGAAGCCATTAAGAAAACCTGGATTTGTCCCAGGAAAACAGGATGGGTGAGAAAGAACATCAAGGCTGTTCGGCCTTGATGCTCTTTGCTGCCTGCGGGAGCAAAAGGGAGACGTTTTCAAAATTTGGCGACTATAATCTGTATCAATGAAGTCTTAACGTTTCTGGTGATGGTGGTTTCTCAGCCTGGATTGACAGATGGGGAAGCCCCAAAGAATGCGTGCTTCCAAAGGGACATGCGTCCAGATTGATAGAGAATTCGGTTGTGGGGCTAGTTGATATTGGGGCGGGGGGAGGGGAATGACAGGATTTTAAGGAAGTCCTTTCATCCGACGGTACAAAACCGAGTTCTCAGGGGAAGGAATTGGCTCAGGGAGACTCAACCATAAATCTCAGACCCGGGTCCTTTGGTGGTCACCAAAAAATAGAAAGGGGAAAAGGAAGTTGTGGACTTTTGCGGAGTTGTCTCAATTAGACTTTCTTGTGTCCATCAGAAAAGGGAACAAAACGAGGCAAATTTTGTCATCAGCATCTATTGGTCTGACTTCATCATGTCTTCCGTGTAGTAAGGAGCACCTTTGTTCTTCTGCACCAGCTCGTCAATCATGGTCATCAGTTGGGCCCTCTGAGCTTCTCGTTCTGCTCCTTCGGCCTTGTTGTTGAAAGCCAGGTAGCGGGACCCACACGTGGAATGAATCTTTATAGTTATTTGAACTGCTTGAATCTCCTGATTTTCCTGCCATGATATCTATCTATCTATCTATCTATCTATCTATCTATCTATCTATCTATCTATCTATCTATCTATCTATCTATCTATCTATCTATCTATCATCTATCTATCTATCTATCTATCTATCATCTATCTATCATCTATCTATCTATCATCTATCTATCTATCTATCTATCTATCTATCTATCTATCTATCTATCTATCTATCTATCTATCTATCTATCATCTATCTATCGACGTATCTATCTCTAACAATCAATCAATCAATCAATCATTTATCTCTCTCTCTATGTATTTATCATCCATCCATCCATCCCTATCTATCTATCCATCCATCCATCCATCCATCTCAATCAATGAATCAATAATCTATCATTTATCTCTCTACGTATTTATCATCCATCTATGTCTGTCTGTCTGTCTGTCTGTCTGTCTACCTCCATCCATCTTCCATCTATATCAATCAATCCATCAATCATTTATCTCTATGTATTTATCATCCATTGACCCATTCATATCTACCTATCATCTGTCTATCTCTGTTAGTCTATCTAATCATCCACCCATCCAGCCTGTCTGTCTATCATCCATCCATCTCTCTCCATCCATCCATCCATCATCTATCTATGGTGGGAGATGACCAGACTGAGCCCGAGGGAGGGGATCAAAGCCATCATCAGTCAAGAATCCCTGCGCACACAGAAGCCACCTAAATCCACCCCACGATGAATGCCTTTCTTACCTCCCACTCATTTCCCCTGACTGTTAGTAGGTCAGATTCTTGTAGGGAGCTAAACTGTGCAATAAACCTTTATACAGGCAGTCCTCAACTTACAGCAGTTCATTTAGTGACCATTCAAACTTAGAATGGCACTGACCGTTTTTCAGACTTATGACCCTTGCAGTGTCCCCATGGCCATGTGATTTACATTTGGACACTTGGCAATTGGTTCATATTTATGACGGTCGCAGCACCCCGGGGTGTGTTTGTGTCACGCGATCCCCTTTGGCGACCTTCTGACAAACCAAGTCTATGGGGAAGTCGAATTCACTTATTGACTGGCTTAACAACAGCCATGATTCGCTTAATGGCGGTGGGAAGAAAAGTCATCCAATGGGGCAAACTCCTTTCAATGTCTCACTTAACAACCTAGGTTTTGGGATCCATTCCGATCGTCAGCCGAGGACTCCCTGGGCTCATTTGAACCACCTGAATTTCCCTGTCTCGTGTCAAGCCTAAGGTCATCATAGCCTGACCCTCCACCCAGGGCAGCAGCCCCCACCCCACCCCACCCTCCCAGGAGCCAGGATTTTACCTCCGGCGTTTCCAGCCATTTCCCGACAGGTTGAACTGCACAAGCCTCAGATTTCTGGGTGAAAAGCAAAACAGAGTCAGCCGAAGGACAGGAACTCACTTCAACTCCAAAAGACACAAGCAAGAATGGAAGGGGGTGGGGTTTAAAAAGGACCCGCCCCCTTCCTCACCGCCCAGGGGGCAGACCCATCTGATCCTGTCCCCGCCTCCTTTTCAACCAGCTTTGAAGCCGGAAAAGGCTAGTGACTCCCGGCCCCGTTCAGGAAGTCCTCGAGTTACGACGCCGATGGGAGCGCCCCAAATTTACATCACTGAAGTCAGTTTTGACCCGTTTTATGGCTGTGCTCACTGCTGTCATTAAGCGAATCGCAAATTGCTTTTGCTATTCTGGAAGAGTCGCTTTTCTCTAGGCAGCGGGGGAGGGGGGGAGTCTAGCATGGAGGGACCTTGGAGGTCCTCTAGTCCAACTCTCTGCTCAAGCAGGAGACCCTGAGAGAATGAAAGAATCACGGAGTTGGAAAGGACTTTGGAGGTCATCCAGTCCAGCCCCCTGCTCGAGCAGGAGTACCTTAAGAGAACAAAAGAGTCAGAAGGGACCTCGGAGGTCATCCAGTCCCAACCCATGCTTAAGCAGGAGACCTGGACAGGATAATAGAATCAAAGAGTTGGAAAGGACTTTGGAGGTCATCCAGTCCAACCCACTGCTCAAGCAGGAGACCTGGACAGAATCATAGAGGGACAGTGTTGGAAATTGTGGAGCTGGGTCTTTAAGGACCTGCCTGAATTCCTATTCCCTCTCCCTCCTGCCTCCTCTCCCTCTTCCTCCCCTTCCCTACCTCCTTCACATCCTCCCTCCCCTTCCCTGCCTCTCTCCTCTCCTCCTCTTTCTCTCCCTCCTGGTCTCCTCCCTCTCCCTCCTTCCTTCTCCCCCACTCTGCTTCCCCCTCCCTCCCTCCCTCCCTCGCCTCCCCCCCTCACCTTTACCGCCTACAGTCCTTCCCAGGGAAAGCGAAAGTGGTTTCCTCCCTTGGCCTGGGAAGGGCTGCCTGGAAACCACGTGATTGAAGATAAAAGCCCAAGTGAGTCACATCTCTTGTCTTCTCTTTTCCAAGCAGAAGAGCCTTGCTTCCTCCGCCCTTTGCAAGCCGCTTTGCAGGAGCGACCCCTTCCTCCCCACTCCACCACCCCCGTAGCCAAGTTTCAGGGTGGAGAAAAGCCCCCTTCGTGGGGTCCTCCCCCTCCTAGATCCTTTCCGAAGACACACACAAACCCCGCTGAAAGACAGACTAGGTTGAGAACCGGAGGCGGATGGAGGTTTGGTGGAATCTGGGCGACCCCCGAGAATGCTGAGCCACATCCCCCTCAATTTACAGTGATGGAGAAGAGGAAGCAGCCCTGCTCTTCCAAAGCTCAGGATCCCAGGGCTGGAAGGGATCTTAGAGGTCTTCTGGTCCACCCCCCTACAGTAAACCGTCCGATACACCTTATATATCTTCCCGGTCAGATGGCTCTCCAGTCTTAGGTGTATATACAGGTCGTGTGTGTATATAGTCACTAAATGACCTTAAGGTCTTCATAAGTCGAGGACTACATGTGGGTGGGTGTATTGAGGATACTGCACTGATTCGCTTAACAACGGTGGCAGGAAAGTAACACGAGGCCAAGTTCATTTCGCAAATATGGTCACTAAATGAACCATTAAGTCAGGAACTGCATCTAGAGGAGGGTACTGCAGTGCTTCGCTTAACGACGGTGGCATGAAAGGTCACAAAACAGGGCCCAGTTCACTTAGTGAACATCTCACTGAATGTCAGAAACGTTGGGCACCATTGTGGTCGTAAGTTGAGAACCTGTATATGCATAAAGGGTTCCATAAGTGTGCCGGAGAGAACGCCGTTGTATGGGAATTGTAGTCCCTCATCACAGGGCCGGGAGATCCTTACCACTTTTGTTCCCATTGGCGGAAATGAGCCGAGGAAAAGATCTTCGCTGTCGTTGTAACTTGGAACCATCAGTAAATGAATGGTCATAAGTTGAGGACAACCCGTATGGGAGAGGAATGACCCTCGGGGGACACAGCCCACGGGGTTTACGCATTGGAGGCCCTTAGGCAGCCGCCGAATTTGAGGTTCTGGGTTCAAATCAAGGTTTATAGGAGGATCAAACGACAAAAACGGGTCTCATTCTCCTATAAAGCGTGACTTGAACCCAGAACTGCAATTTCCTCTCGTGGAAGCACAGAAAGGCTGAACTGGGGAGTGGATGAAGGTTAAGTAACGGCAGGAAACCAGCTCAGAGGCCCAATAAATAAACCAGGTGTGCAAACAGGAAGACCGCCGTAGAGCCGCGCCTGTCGCTTGGCTGCGGGCCAGGAAGCAAAGCTAGAAGAAAGAAGAACAACGGCAGTAGTCCTCTGCTTACAACCGATTCGCTTAGCGGCCATTTGAGGTGACCCCGGCACTGGAGAAAAAGGAACTCCGGACCGTTGTTCACACTTAACTACAGTGTGATTTTTTTTATACCTTCAGACATTCGGCAACGGGCTCCCATTTAGGACGGCTGCGATGTCCCAGGATCTGCGACCGTCGGACCAGCAGAGTCCAGGGGAGAAGCAGATATGCTGAACAACCTGAGCGGCTCACTTATCAACGGCAGGAATTGACTTGACGACGGTGGCGGGGAAAGTCGTCTGAAAGGGGACGAAAAACACTTCACGCATTTCTCCCCAAGCAACATCAATTTAGGGGCTCATAAATTGTGATCATCTGTTGCGGATTTCCTGTCTCCGTCCATCCAGCTATCATCTGTTATCTATATTTATCTATTAATTTTATCTATCAATCATCTATCTCATCTATTCATCCATCCACCCACCCGCCCACCCGCCCACCCGCCCACCCATAAATCCATCCATCCATCCATATATCTTATATATCCATCCATCCGTCTATCCTATCTATTATCTATATTTCTATTTTATGTATTAATATGTATGTATCTATGTATGTATCCATCCATCCATCCAATCTCTCTCTCTCTCTCTCTATCCATCCATCTTGTGTCTATCTATCTTTCCATCCATCTAGTATTTAGTATATCTATCCATCCATCCATCCATCCATCCATCCATCCACCCATCCACCCACCCACCCACCCACCCACCCACCCACCCACCCACCCATCCATCCATCCATCCATCCATCTATCTATCTATCTATCTATCTATCTATCTAATCTATCTATCATTTACTATGTATATTTATCTATTTTATCTATCAGCCTATCCCATCTATCTACATATAGTAAGGCAGTAATGTTCTACCTTTAAATGACTTTTTCTGTTTTAATCGCTTTAAAATCTATTTAAATCGTTTCAAAATTGAAAGTAAACAATATGATTTCTGTAACAGGGTTGTCGAAGTCTGGAATGCCCTTCCTGATTCAGTTGTCTCATGCAGCGTCGCCAGCTGCATTAGGGAGGGCTCATACATGAGATGAAATAACAGGATGACAGCAAAGTTTCCTTGAGATGATATGAGCCCCGAATGTGTTCTGGAGCCTGCTTTTATTAAGTCAGAAGGCATTCAAAAAGTTTCCGTTATACAGCGTGTGATTACATGATTGGTTACCTGCTTGTGGCAGGGCAGAACTAAACAGGTTAGCATACAGCCATATAATTGGTTAAAGCTTTCCATAGGATGTGGTTTTTTCTCTCCTGTCCGGAGTTCTCTGGACAGGCTCTGTGGTTAGCATTTCTTGCATAAACAGCAGGTGTTGAAGCATAGCAAAGGATGTGGTTTTCAATTTCGTAAAGCTACCTTGTCAGGTTGTCTTTCATTTAATGTGAAGCAAAATTATTTGACCATTGCAAAAGATCCCAACATCTCCTCCTTTCTTTTTTTATTTCAATGGAAAGGCTGTGGCAGTTGGAGCCGGAGTGTGGCCCAGGCCCCTCCGGGCCCAAGATTCACTATCACTCACTGACCACTGGACACAAGGTCAAGTCCTCCGACTCAGCCTGTATCGTTGACCTTACCCTGATGTTTTTTTTGAGGAGATGTTTGTATGGTTTGCAAAGTGAGCTAAAGGATTGACTCATCCTCTTCACTCACGATGAAATTATTTGACACCTCATCCTGAGGTATGGGTTGGTAGGTCCCTCTGCTTTCGAGGTCCCAGAGGGTATTCTGGGATTGCAACAGCATGGTCTGCAATGAATCTATTCTAGATGTAATAAATTTAGAAAAGCGATTAAATAAGCATGGGCCAATTGTGCACGCTAATACAAGCAAAATTAATGGTCCTATAAGAGCACTTAGCAAAGTGTTGAGCCAAGGGGAAAGGTTATACCAGTTTCCAAACCATCCTTGTTGATCTTCCCTCTCCTGTTTTCATTTATTCAGGCCTTCTCTGAGTTTTGTCATAGAGTCCTGCACTATGTCAGAGTGTTCTGCATAAAAACAACATTCTTCCCTTAAGGCCACACATAACCATAAAAACAACATTCTTCCCTTAAGGCCATACATAACCCCCCTTCTTCTTTTTTTTTTTTAAAGTAAATCGAGTCCTCTTCTGTTTTGCAAAACCACTTCTGAGATGGAGGTTAAAGATTGTCATGTTAGGCAAAGTATTGTTAGGAATACAGTCATGTGGATGTAACTTGGGATGGAATTGGCAAACATGGCGATCCGGAATTCACAAGATGTAGCCTGGGAGTATAAAGTCACACATCAATGGTTGCAGACTCAGGAGACGAGGAGGCAGGCAGCGGAGATGGGTGGGGTGCTGGTGCAAAGTAAGGCCGGATACAGCGACCAGGAACCCACAAGACTTTGTCAGGCAGTTGGACTGCTGCGTAGCCTCTTCCCCAGGTGATGAGATCAGCGGGCCCTCTCCAGGCAGGATCTGGGAGTTGGCGATACCAAACCTGAGGGCGGGGGAGAGAGAGGGAGGGGGAAGAAAAATGCCTTGTGGCAGCAGAGGAGGCAGGAGTGCCATTCAAGTTTAAAAAATTCAAGGAAAATAAGCATAAGTTCAAAATGTTTTGCACCGTTGGGAGGTTAGGGAGGTTTTTCCCTTTTTTGTCAATGTGTCTGTCTAATGCATGTTTTAAGGTTTGGTTAGCCCTTTCAACCAAGGCTTGACCTTGGCTGTTTTAGGGAATGCCAAACTTATGAGTGATTCCCCATTTTGAACAAAAGTCAGCAAAGGCACTGCAGGTATAAGCAGGGCCATTGTCAGTTTTGAGTTCATTTGGACGTCCCAGCGATGCAAAGGTACGAATGCAGTGATTAATAACATGTTTGGTGGATTCACCCCTTTGGGGTGAAGCCATGATGAACCCAGAAAAAGTATCAATAGATACGTGAATATACTTCCCTGGGGAAAAGGAAGGATATTGGGTAACATCCATTTGCCAAATTTGACAACATTCAGTTCCTCTGGGATTGACACCCATAGGAATGGAATGAGACTGTTTACTACAAGTAGGACATTGTTGTAAAATTGCCGAGGCTTCGGCAGCAGTAATGCCAAATTGTCTAATGAGAGCCTTTTTGTTTTGATGAAAGTATGAATGACTTTCCCAAGGAGTGGGAGAGGTAAGAGGAAAGACAATTGTAGACGCAGAAGCAGCAGTGGCAGCTGCATCAGCACGGTCATTGCCTTCCTGGATGATGCCAGGAAAAGGTTGATGACTTCTAATGTGAGAAACATGAAATGGATTTGACCTAGTATTGATAAAAGATTGTAAAGCTAAAAATAATGACATCAAAGAAGATTCAATAGAGGGAGATAAGTAAGACATGTAGACGGAAGAAATAACTTGGAAAACATACAAACTGTCTACTATAAGATTAAAGGGTTGATGTTGAAAGTGTTGAAAGGCCAATAAGGAAGCAGCTAATTCAGACCGTTGAGCAGAAGTTTGTTCAGATGTGATTTTAATTACCCATTCACCATCCTGTTGCCAAGTGCATGCACCAAACTGCTTGCTGCCATCAGCAAAGACAGTGACTGCATTAGCAAGGGGAACAGGTGAGTAGGGGGAGGACCACTGAAAAGGTACAGAGTTCAAGAGAGATAGTCGAGGGTCATGAGGAGCATGACAAGACACTTTACCAGGCCAATCCGCAAGAGCAAACTGTAGGTGGTCACAAGTGGAAAATAAAGATTCCCCAGTAACAAGAGAGCAAGGAACAAACAACACAGTAGGCTCGAAGCCCATGAGGGCTTTTGAGCGATTTCTAGATTTTATTATTAAATGGGCAAACTGAGAAGATTTCTGAGTGATAGAGGTTCGAGGAGTGTGAGATAAATGTATCCATTCTAAAATAAAAAGTTTCGGAGGAGAAACAACCTGAACAAGGGCAGCAGTGGGAATGACAGGGGTGTTGATGATTAAGATTGATAAAGGGATATTTTCTTGCATCCTATCTACCCATTTTGTTGATAAGGCTTCATTAACTAATTTTATAACAGCATGATGTTCTTGAGTTAAACCTATTCTATCAGAAGGATGTTTTCCTAAAGTTAGTGCAGAAAAAAGAGGAGACAATTGATGAGTAGCAAGGCTTAAATAAGGACGGGTCCAGTTAATGGAACCCAAATATTGTTGCAACTGCAAAAGAGTAGGATTATCAGGAAGTTTTAAAAAGGGAAGGACAGGAACAGATTGAGAGGCAAGGACCTTGTGTCCTAAATAAGAAAAAGGGTATGAAGTTTGAATTTTATCAGGGGCAATATGCAAACCTCCTTGTTGTAATATGGTTTGCAGTGTGGGAAAGGTTTTGAGGACAGTCCCTTTGGGGCCAGGGGCTGCTACTAAGATATCATCCATATAATGGTAAATTAAAAATTGAGGAAATGCCTTTCGATACGGTTGTAAAATTTGGGAAACATAATATTGACACATGGTAGGTGAGTTTAGCATTCCTTGGGGCAAAACTTTCCATTGATATCTGGAAGTAGGTTCAGAATTGATGAGTTCAGGGACAGTAAAAGCAAAAAGATGTTTGTCCGCAGGATGTAAAGGAATAGAGAAGAAACAGTCTTTTAAATCAATAATCATTAAGTCATAATCTTGAGGGATAAGGTTAGGATTGGGTAGGCCACACTGGAGGGCCCCCATGGGTTGTAAAACGTGGTTGATGAGGCGCAAATCATTCAGAAGACGCCAATGGCCTGATTTCTTTTTAATGACAAAAACAGGTGAATTATATGGGCTAACAGATGTTTCAATGTGGCCTTTTTCTAATTGTTGAGCAACTAATTCTTTTAAAGCTTGTAGTTTTTCTATAGGTAGTGGCCACTGGTCGACCCAAATAGGGGTCGTAGTCTTCAATTGCAATTGAAGTACAAATTGTTGAGGGTTCATTGCAATGTGAGTTTGCCTTTAAGTTGTGACATTAAATCTCTTCCCCACAAGTTGATGTGAAAAGGCAAAATGACAGGCTTAATGTGGGCGGTGATGGTACTGGAGTCTGAAGTGACAGCAAGCCAATCCTTACTAATGCGAGCTGACTGAGATCCACCTACCCCTCTGACGGCCGGGGCGGAGTCAGTGGGCCAATGGGAGTGTCACGATGTTAAAAAGTTTGCTAGGCCTGAACTGCCTAAACTGACACTCAAGAGTTAAACTAAGAAAGCTTTATTGCGCAGGTCATAAAACAAAATGTTATCTGAAAGTGATTTATTGCGCACGCGTTACACATTCCAAATTCTTCTTTTTTCTTTGTTCGGCAGCCAACTTGGCAACCGGAGTTTTCATTATCAAAATGTAACCTTTAGTTATTTCTGTATCATTTACTTTTTTATTTTATTATTAAAGTTTGTTTATTAATTAGAAGGCTTTTACTTTTATTTTCTTAACATCTCAAAAGATATGCGGAAGGGAATCAGCCACGGTCCATCGATCTCCAACAGGGTGTTTTTTTCCCCTGACAACTTGGTAGCAGAGTTTTGGTTTTGATGATACTAGCTGAGATGGCTACAATTTATGGCTGTATTTTCTCTTCGCGCTATCTTAAGATAACCGACTAAGCCTAATTAGCAATGTCGGAGAAAAAGAAAAAAAAGAAAAAGGAAGATGGGGCGAGCACAGATGAATCAGCTTCCTCTGACAAGGAGGCTCCCTCAGACACAGAGAAGCAAGATCAAAACGTATTCCAGGAGCAACAAAGTGCTGAGCCAGATATGGGAGAAGGAGCTACAGGACGCGACATCCACGAAACGAGGTCAGTGGTTCCTCCTTCTAAAATATCTCCAGGAGATTATGAATTTTTGGGGGCCAAGCCAAAACTTCCCACTCTGCCAGAGCCACTCCATTCCCAGACCCTCGCAGATTATCAAACGATTGATGAATGGCAACTGCCGGCAGAAAAAAAATCCTCCCACGCAGAAAGCAGATTTTATGAAATTCCCCCAGATGATGACCAAGAAATGCAAAGCTATCTTGATCAAATAGAACTGTTTGAAAAATATGCTAGGGAGGCGAGAGTGTGTTTTGAAGAGATAAGGCGAAGTAGAAGAAGCTCCCCCACTCCCAAAATGTCTGAGGACGCCATCTTGCCTTCTTCAAAACAACAGCCTAAGACACACCCCACAGAGTTCATTGGTCAATTAGAACAAAGAGACATGTACACGTCACCGAGGTCACGTGGTCCCTTTGAGTCAACTGAACTTCAGCATAGGTATAGAAAGGAGAGGCAGCCAAAAAGTGAAGCTGCACTGCCATCTGCTGGCGGAGAAAAATTATTACAACAAAAGATGAAGCAATTGGACCAGATTTTCAGAGATATGTCTATGAGTTTTACAGAAGCCCAAACTTTGCCCTCAAAGGTTAAGTCTTCAACACCCCCTGGCGGTGCGGAATTCTCCCTAGATGGAAAAAGGCAAAGCCAAAGGCGAATTCGAGGAAGCCAATTTGATGTTGCCACGCAAAGGCCAATGATGCAACCCCAGCATCCCCTGGTTCAACAACCAGCTTTGCAACCTGAGCAACAAATTGTTCCTCAGCAGGTATTCACAGTCACCCCCTTGACTGGTGAGTCCAAATTAAAGGAGTCAGGAGAGAATTATAAAGCCTGGGTCAGTGAAATTGCGCTCTTGCTTCGAAGAGAAGGCACATATTCCATGGTTTTTAATCCTCCCCGTCAGCCCTGGACACCTGCGATAAGAGATCTCGAAAACAGAGCTATCACGACTTTACTCATGTCAATGGAAATTGAGATCCAAGGTATCTTTCCACCTGATGCAACTGCCCAAGAAATATGGGCTATTTTGGAAGATTGCTACAGGCCCGTTTCAATTGAATCTTCATGTTTGCTCATGTCTGAGTTCCATGGTTCGAAGTTGAAACCTGGTGAACGAATTGGTGGACATTTGACCAAACTGAAAAGAATGAGAAGTGAATTGAGACAAAATGGCCATGTAATCGATGATATCCAAATGATTAGCATCATCATTAACTCATTGAATTATGAATGGAAAGATGCTGTTGCAAAGATTAACTACGTGCCTATTGCTCAACGCACAGTTAACCACGTTTGCAGACTTTTAGTGGAAGATGAAGCTATCAGGTTAGCTACTCCACATCTGCAACGACCTCCAGCGTCAAAGGCTCCAGCCAGACGTCCCTTCCGAGGAAGAGGCTACGCTCCAAGGATGCCAAAATGCTACACCTGCAACCGTGTGGGACATGACACCCGGGATTCCATGGCTTAGGACCTAGTTACTTGCGGGATCGTATTCTGCCCCATACATCCCTGCGACCAATTCGCTCGCACAGAGAGGGACTCCTCCAGGTGCCGTCCACCAGACAGTGTCGAGGGGCGGCGCCTAGGAGTAGAGCCTTCTCTGTGGCGGGCCCAGCCCTGTGGAATGACCTCCCTCCGGATATTAGGACGACGTCCGACCTCCGTTCCTTCAGAGTTAAGCTCAAGACCCACCTATTCCAAGCAGCTGGCCTGGCTCAACCATGATCCAACTATATCGCTCCTGACGGGTTTTTTTTATTGGGGTTTTTAAATACTGTGACTTTTTAATTGTTTTAATTGTTAATTCTTTAATTGTTTTTTAGCTATCAGCCTACCTCCTCCTTGTATACGTTTTATATACGTCCTTGTTATATGTATGTCCTGTCCAGATTTGTATTGTATTGTATTGTACTTTGTATTTTATTTGTTTTATTGTACGCCGCCCCGAGTCCTTCGGGAGAGGGTGCGGCTTAGAAATAAATATTCTATTCTATTCTCGATTGTCCCCAACGAGTTCCAGCTCCCGCCACGTACCAGCCCAGAGGAACAGATTCCAGAGGCAGAGGTAGAGGCGGAAGACAAGGTCGTCGTGGTCCAAGGCGTGATTCACAAGCTCCGCTTGCAACACTGGCCATAACCAACGTTCCACAACCTGATCCAAAGTTCGACAGACGTCTTTTGTGGACTTTAGATAGTGGAGCAGCTGTGCACGTTACCCACAGAAGGGAACTTTTCACAGAGATGGGCGAACCAGAGCCCGAGTATCGAGAACTGTATTCCTTCACCAACCACACTTGCAAGGTTATGGGAAAAGGAACTGTTTACATTGAAGAGCTCGATACACACATCCCTGATGTTTATTACATACCTTCAGCAACCAGTAATTTGCTTAGTCAAAGTCACTTGTCTAGAGAGTTAAAGTTCCAGGTTCACCACCTCGAAAAAGCAAGTTACTTAGTTAAAGATGGTGATATTGTTGCTGAAACTATGCTGATTGGTGGTGTTTATTACTTAAAGCCGAAGCCTAAAGGGCAAGCACAGGCAAGTATGCAAACTCCAAAAAGGCACAACGCAGACCCAGAGAGAGTTGTCCCAGAGAGAGAAAGCGTTACTGTGCCAAAGGCTCCTAAAGCCAACAAACAAAGAAAACAGAAACAGATTGCTCAGAGCAAGCCTGAGGGTCCTCATGAAACTGTTAATGTTGAGAATTCACTAACTGGTAAACCTTTGCATTCCAGGTGTATTCACAAGTGGCACAGAAGATTGGGGCATGCCAGTTTCCGTGTTCTTAGAAAGATGCCGGAGTTCGCAAAAGGTTTGGATCTAAAGGGGTGTAAGGTGTTTTTGGATTGTGCCGTTTGCAAAAAGGCTAAATCCAAGGCGGCTCCAATTCCAAAACACGCTACACGCCGGTCAACACGCATTTTTGATTTGGTACACACTGACATAGTGGGTCCTTTCCCACCAACACTTGGTGGCAGAAAGTATTTTTTAACAATTGTAGATAATCATTCTAGATATGTATTTGTATATCCTATGAGAGAGAAATCTGAGACCTTTCAAATCTTTAAAGACTTTGCAGCTTTTGTTTCTGCACAATACCAAGTTCACATCGCCAGAATCCAGAGTGACCGTGGTGCAGAATTCATGTCTCAGCGTTTCCAGGACTGGATGCGTAAGAATGGAATTCTTCATCAGACATCTGCTCCATATACACCGGCCCATAACGGAGTCGTAGAAAGAAGACAAGGGGTTCTACAAACCATGATGCGTTGTCTTCTAGAAGATGCCAATCTCAGTAACGCATACTGGGGTGAAGCAATCAAATATGCAAATTACATTGTCAACCGTACTTGGAGCAGTGTAATCAATCAAACTCCTTTCTACATGCTGTATGGCTACAAGCCTGATCTCAAGAACCTCCATATTTTTGGTTCATATGCTATGGTGAACACTCCCTTAAGTCAAAGAAGAAAGGGAGGTACAGTAGCAAAGAGACTAAGATTTATGGGTATTGATGATAATTCAAAATGGTACAAATTCATTGATACTAAACATGTGATTGTCATTTCACAATCTGCTAATTTTGAGGAAGATATTGACTGGTCCAGGATTCATTCCAATGATCCTGAAGTTTATTTTCCTAGAGATGGTGTTCCAGATGCCACGCAGCCTTATGACAATTTGCAGGCATATATTCCTTCTACCAGTTCTTCACAACCTGATGTTCCGTCTTCGCAAGCCGCGGATGCTGATGCTAGCGATGAACGTGAGGACGAGGATGATGATGATGAAGAAGAAGAAGACTGGTCTGTTGTTCCTAGACGCTCCAAGAGGGCCACAAAAGGAATCCCTCCACAACGTTATTCATGGCAACTGACAAAGTCACCATTACCTTTGATTTGCAACGTTACTCTTCCTCCAGAGACATTCACACAAATCAAACAGCTTCCTGATTCAGAACAAGACAAGTGGTATGATGCAATGCAGGATGAAATGGACAGTTTAAAGAAACTTAATGTATTCACACCTGCAAAACCTCCAGCAAACAAGAAAGTCATTGGCACCCGATGGGTTTACAGAATCAAGAAGAAACCGAATGGTGAGTCTTTATACAAAGCCAGACTTGTAGCTCAGGGTTTCGCTCAACGTTATCCTGAGGACTACACAAACACTTACTCACCAACAGTCAGAACTGAAAGTGTAAAAATTGCCTTAACCACTGCAACTATTCTTGGTTTAGAAGTTTTTCAATTTGATGTGGACACAGCTTATCTACATGCAGACCTAGATGAAGAGATCTACGTGAGAAGCCCTCCAGGATTCCGAAAGCAAGAAGGGGATACCTGGTTCCTGAACAAAAGTCTTTATGGTCTGAAACAGTCAGGTTTAATGTGGTATTTATGTCTTACTGACAAACTAAATTCAATGGGCTTTATTAAGTCCGAAACTGATGAATGCGTGTTCACAAAAAGATCTAACAATGCATATGAGATAATTCTTGTTTATGTTGATGATATTGTTTATATTGGTCCAAATAAGAAAATGAGTGAGATTTTTGCTAAAAGTTTGCAGAGATACTTCACACTAAAATCTTTAGGACACATTAGCACTTATTTAGGTGTTCAAATTGAAAAGACACAGAAGGGGTTTAGTCTTTCACAAGAAGAGAAAATTGACCACATTCTACATCATTGCAACATGAAAGATGCTAGCACAACAAAGACACCCATGCAAACAGATTTTCACAACTTAACACATGAACCAAGTCCTGAGTTCGAGGATCAAACACTTTATCGTTCAGTCATTGGTTCACTATTATACATTAGTAGTTGGACCAGACCTGACATCGCACTTAGTGTTAATCTTTTATCACGACACGTAGGTAAGGCAACACAATTTCATTGGTCATGCATTAAGAAGTTGTTGAAATACCTAAAACACACTAAACACATGAAGTTATTGCTAGAACCAACACACACTGATCAACCAAAGTTGATTTGTTTTGCCGATGCCGACTGGGCGAGCGACAAGAAGTCACGCAAAAGCACTTCTGGTTACATGATGTTCCTAAATGGTTGTCCTGTTTACTGGCAAGTGAGAAAACAGAGTTTTGTTTCATGTTCATCTACTGAAGCTGAATATGCTTGTGTTTCAGATGCTTGTAATTCTCTAACGTGGTTTGATGCTTTGATCACAGATATCTGGACACGTCCGATTCGACCAATCACCGTGATGGAAGATAATGTATCTGTTGTTTATATTTCTGAGTCACATTTTACAGGTTCTAGGTCCAGACACATTGACATTCGTTATCAAAACACAAAGCAATTAGTTAAGCAAGGTTTTGTTAAATTGCAATATGTTTCTACACATGATCAGATTGCAGACATGCTTAACAAACCACTCGCCGCAAATCAACACGAGTATCTGCGAAAGAAGATGTGCCTTAATTGATGATTTGATGACGTCAGCCCAGACTAGCAAAAGAAGGGGTGTCACGATGTTAAAAAGTTTGCTAGGCCTGAACTGCCTAAACTGACACTCAAGAGTTAAACTAAGAAAGCTTTATTGCGCAGGTCATAAAACAAAATGTTATCTGAAAGTGATTTATTGCGCACGCGTTACACATTCCAAATTCTTCTTTTTTCTTTGTTCGGCAGCCAACTTGGCAACCGGAGTTTTCATTATCAAAATGTAACCTTTAGTTATTTCTGTATCATTTACTTTTTTATTTTATTATTAAAGTTTGTTTATTAATTAGAAGGCTTTTACTTTTATTTTCTTAACATCTCAAAAGATATGCGGAAGGGAATCAGCCACGGTCCATCGATCTCCAACAGGGTGTTTTTTTCCCCTGACAGGGAGGGCCACTCAGCAGACCGGATTACTGACACGTCAGCTCCAGTGTCTAAAATACCAAAAAAGGAACGCCCATTGAGGTGAAATTCAGCAGTAGGGCGAAAGTGCCCCACAGTTTGTTCTAAGGCCAACGCCTGAGAAGATGAATCCAGAGCAATCATAGTGGCTACAACATCTCCCTTTTTTATAGTAACTGGAGAGTTGACTATGATTGCTAAGGCTAAGTCAGAGAGAGAGTCAGAGGAGTGCAAAAAAGGAGAAGCAAGCACCCCCTGAGCAGTAAGATCAAGATTAGGCATAACGATGACAGGCAGAGATGGAGGCAGTTGGATAGAGGTTTGTGGAGAAATAAAAAGAAAATCAACTTTTCCAGGAATTACATAGTCAATTGTATCATTAGCAACCATAGGGTATGACTGTGACCAAACTTTAGAATGTTCAATTTCAGCCTTTGGGGCGGGGCTAGCTGTAGGCCCCTCAACTAGTTTCCCGACTGTTGCTGGTTTTGAAATGATGGGCTTTTGGGATAATTTTGATGTGGCTGAGGCTGGTTGGTGGAGCGACACTGGTTTGCCCAGTGAAAACCCTTTTTACATTTAGGGCAAACAGTGGAAGGTCTGGCCATGGTTGGGGAGGAATAGCGATTAGCGCCACCTCCTGGTGCTTTGCATTGATTTTTAAAATGTCCTGGTTTACCACAGTTAAAGCAATTTCCCGTAGGGCGCGAAAGTGGGAGCACCTCAGAAGCAGAGGAAGAAGAAGACGGAGCTAAAGACGTGGTTATGGCAGAAGCTAAAGCAGCCATTTTATGACTTGTAGTACCCACAATGCGGCAAGCCTGTAAAAGATCCGCTAAAACAGTACCAGGCTTATTGGCAATGGGTTGAAGTACCTTTTGACAGTCAGGATTTGCATTTTCAAAAGCCAATTTCATCATTAATTCATTGCGAGCCTCCACATTGTCAATTTGTCGTTCTAAAGCCAATTGAAGACGACTAATAAAAGATGCATAATCTTCATTTGGGTTTTGCATAATTTTTGAGAATGTTTGTAGGGGAACACCTTGGTTGTCATCTACCTTTCTAAAGGCAGCGAAAGCAGCGTCCTTAATTATTGGAAATGCTGCTCTGTCAGACAAAATCTGTTGTGCAATGGTTGCACAAGTGCCAGTCCCCATTAAATCATCTAAAAGTACGTTTTGAGGAAGGCCAGTAGTGACAGCAATGGCAATTTGTTTTCCATATTCTGAATTCCAAATAACATTGAGAGGGAGTTAAAATCATTCCGAAAAGAGATTGCCAGTCAGCTAAAAGCATTTCAGCAGTAGCCGAGGAAAGTGAAGTAAGCAAGCCAAGAACATAGCGAGAATGAAGACCATAATCCTTGACAGCGGCTTTAATGTCTCTTATATTTTTATAGTTGACATGATGGTGAACAGGTTGAACTGCTGCTCCGGCAGGAGCTCCCTGTGGAGCTGCCCAACTTACTGGAAACAGAGCAGAGGTCTCAAGGTCTTCAGGGTCGATTTGACCCTCCCGTCTAGCCTGATGGAGAGCTTGGACTATAGATCCTCCTTGAGTTTGTAAAGGAGGAATTGGAGCAGTCGCTCTAGGATGGCTTAAGGTAGAGAGCGAAGCCTTTTCTTTTTGAATTTCATCGTACGGGGGAGGTACGCCACCTCCTGGCTTAGAAGGTGAATTAGGATCATATTTATGATGAACAACTAAACATTCCATAATTATGCGCCAATTAATCACTATTTGAATAGGTGCTCTAGGAGATTGATGCAAATATTCCCCCAATTTGATCCATATAGAGATTTTTAAAGTCCCTTTCTCAGGGTAAAATGGAAATTTTTGCCAAATGTAAGTTAACAAATTCCTAATCTCCTTTTTTTTTATTCGTGGTAATTTTTTACCACTTTGAGAGGCGATCTTAGAAGTAGCATCGATTAATTCCCCCAATTCCTTCAAATGACCTATTTGAGGTTGGGAAAACTTTCCACCCATAACTCACGAGATCCTGTCGTCTTTCAGACGGACGATTTGCGCGGCTTTCCTCAGCGATGAGAATGGGCAGTTCGATCTAACGGCTTCTTCGCAAAGAAATCACGTCGGGGTCACCAAAATGCAGCGTCGCCAGCTGCATTAGGGAGGGCTCATACATGAGATGAAATAACAGGATGACAGCAAAGTTTCCTTGA
Organism: Natrix natrix natrix; assembly: GCA_029891615.1. Taxonomy (NCBI): domain Eukaryota; kingdom Metazoa; phylum Chordata; class Lepidosauria; order Squamata; family Natricidae; genus Natrix; species Natrix natrix. The sequence continues at coordinate 28,372 of JAKRSK010007342.1, forward strand.
GATGATATGAGCCCCGAATGTGTTCTGGAGCCTGCTTTTATTAAGTCAGAAGGCATTCAAAAAGTTTCCGTTATACATCGTGTGATTACATGATTGGTTACCTGCTTGTGGCAGGGCAGAACTAAACAGGTTAGCATACAGCCATATAATTGGTTAAAGCTTTCCATAGGATGTGGTTTTTTCTCTCCTGTCCGGAGTTCTCTGGACAGGCTCTGTGGTTAGCATTTCTTGCATAAACAGCAGGTGTTGAAGCATAGCAAAGGATGTGGTTTTCAATGTCGTAAGGCTACCTTGTCAGGTTGTCTTTCATTTAATGTGAAGCAAAATTATTTGACCATTGCAAAAGATCCCAACAGTCTCAGCTTCACATTTCCACAGTTTCAGTCACCAATGGACTTCCGTGGACCTCAATTCATCCTTACAGAAGTGGTCAGGAGAAGGGCCATGCATAAGTGCACGAATGCGTCTATCCTCTCTGTTACTGTAGTTTTATTCTCTTATTCTTGCTCTCGGTTCTTTTTTTTTTTACAAATTCCAATAAATAAAATAAAGTGAATAATATATTTCTATATCTATCCATAGTATCTCTTTCTTTCTCTCTTTCTCTCTCTCATCTCTTTCTCTCACTCTCCCATCTCTCTCTCTCCTCTCTCCTCTCTTTCTCTCACTCTTTCATCTCTCCATCTCTTTCTATCTCTCCTTTTTCTCTCATCTCTTTCATTCTCTAATCTCTCATCACTTTCCCACTCTCTCTCTATCCTCTTTCTCTCTCATTTTTCTCTGTCTCTCGCATGGCTCTCTCTCTATCCTCTTTCTCTCATCTCTTTCTCACTGTCTCATCTTTCTCTTTCTATATATCCTCTCTCTCATCTCTTTCTCTCACTCTCTCATCTGTCTATCCTCTTTCTCTTTGATCTCTGGAGGGCCAGAGATAGGGGTTGTTCCTCTATCCTGGTCCTGTTAGACCTCTCAGCGGCTTTTGATACCATCGACCATGGTATCCTGTTGCACCGACTGGAGGGGTTGGGGGTCCGGGGCACCGTTTTGCGGTGGTTCGGCTCCTACCTCTCCGGCCGGACGCAACGTGTGTTGGCAGGGGAGCAGAGGTCGACCCTAAGCCCCCTTACTTGTGGGGTGCCACAGGGGTCGGTCCTCTCACCACTCCTGTTCAACACATACATGAAGCCGCTGGGTGAGATCATCCGTGGTTTCGGGGTGGGATATCATCTGTACGCTGATGATACTCAGTTGTACATTTCCACCCCGAACCACCCCAACGAGGCCGTCGAAGTGATGTCCCGGTGTGTGGAAGCCGTACGGGTCTGGATGGATGACAACCGACTCAGGCTCAACCCTTCCAAGACGGAGTGGCTGTGGGTTCCGGCCCCCCGGTTCAACCAGTTAATCCCATCTCTGGCCATTGGGGGCATTCAACTCGCCCCCGTGGAGCGGGCGCGCAATTTGGGCGTCCTCCAGGATGCCAGGCTGTCCATGGATGACCATGTGACAGCCGTGGCCAGGGGGGCGTTCCACCAGGTTCGCCTGGTGCGCCAATTGCGCCCCCTATTGGACCGGGATGCCCTACGCACAGTCACCCATGCGCTGGTGACGTCTCGCCTGGACTACTGTAACGCTCTCTACATGGGGCTTCCCTTGAAATGCACTCGGAGACTGCAGTTGGTCCAGAATGCGGCCGCGCGGGTGATTATGGGGAGTACTAAGTACTCCCATGTAACACCTCTCCTGCGCGAGCTGCACTGGCTTCCTGTGGTCTATCGGGTGCGTTTCAAGGTCTTGATTACGATCTTTAAAGCGCTCCGTGGCTCAGGACCTAGTTACCTGCGGGATCGTATTCTGCCCCATACATCCCTACGACCCATCCGCTCGCACAGAGAGGGACTTCTCCAGGTGCCGTCCACCAGACAGTGCCATGGGGCGGCGCCTAGGAGCAGAGCCTTCTCTGTGGCGGGCCCAGCCCTGTGGAATGACCTCCCCCCGGATATTAGGACCACCACTGACCTCCGCTCCTTCCGTATAAAGCTCAAGACCCACCTATTCCAAATAGCCGGCCTGGCTCAATCATAACTTCATAACGCTCCTGATGGGTTTTTTAATTCAATAATTTTATTTAACGGGATTTTAAATTGTGTTTTTTAATTGTCTTTCACTTATGAGTCTACCTCCTCCATGCACATGTATATGTCTTTGTTCTTTATGTATGTATGTTTGTCTCTATCTGTATTTTATCTGTTTTGATTGTACGCCGCCCCGAGTCCTTCGGGAGAGGGTTGCGGCTAATCAAATAAAATTATTATTATTATTATTATTATTATTATTATTATTATTATTATTATTATTATTATTATTATTATTATTATTATTATTATTATTATTATTATCTTTCACTTTCTCATCTATCTGTCCTCTTTCTCTCTCATCTCTCTCTCTCTTTCTATCTATCCTCTTTCCCTCTGTGTATGTCTCCATCCACCCAATTTTTTCCCACCAATTTCATCACACCCAATGAATCCGGGTGGCTTAACAATTCAGAGAAAATATTGCGATTAAAAAGGAACTTTTCTTTTAAAACCGGACAAACCCTTTTTTAAAAAAGGAAAAAGGAAAAAGAGGGAAAGCTGAAAGGCTTCCAATTCAATACAAACAAGAGTTCTTCGGCTCTTTATCAAGGCAGCCAGGAAACGGGGGGAGGGGGGGTGGGGGCTTAGAAGCATCCAACGCCCCAGATTGGGGACCAAAGCCAGGAAATGGCCATGGAAATAAACTGTCATCCCCAATGTGGCCATCATAGAAAAGGAAGCCTCCTAAACCCAGGTTTGCTGCAGATACCATGAATCCCCCCTCCCCCCATGATAAGATCTGATTTCCTCTTCAGCAAACTCTGATTCAGAAACTCAGACTCCAGCCGAATTCCAAGGGGTCCCTTCCTTTGCTGACCTCAACGCTGCTTCTTTGTTCTTCGTGGTTGTCGCCATTCCTACACAACCTCCATTGTTGCTGTATCACCCGCGGAGCCACCGATGTCCCCGTCGTTCTGAGCAGCCTCCTCCTCAATTCCCCCCTCCGTCCCTGGGCCTCCTGAGCCACTGGCCCCAAAGATAAGGGGCCTCTGTCTCCCCTCTTTCAATGGAGAGAGTCCTCGACTTACAACGGTTCATTTAGTGACCGTTCAGAGCAGGGGTGAAAGGCTCTGCTACCGGTTCGCTTTCATCGCAACCAAACCGGGAATAAAAAAATGCTACCGGTTCGCCCAAACTGGTAGTGTTTTTACTACTGGTTCAGGTGAACCGGTAGCATTTTTTACTACCGGTTTGGGCGAACCGGTCCAAACCGGTAGCATTTTCACCCCTGGTTCAGAGTGATGATGGCACAGGAAAAAAAGGGACTTAGGGAAGGTTTTTCACACTTAGGCAGCTCCATGGTCAGGTGATCAAAATCCAGACGCTTGCAAACTGACTTGTATTTATGACGGTCGCAGCACAATTACCCAAGGACAGTCGGACGGAGTTCAAGCAGGAGACTTTTACAGAATGACAGAATAATAAGAGTTGGAAGGGATCTTGGAGGTCATCCAGTCCAACCCCCTGCCCAAACAAGAGACCCTTACTGTATCATAGAATGACAGAATTGGAAAGTACCTTGGAGGTCATCTAGTCCAACCCCCTGCCCACTCTGGAGACCCTTACAGTATCATAGAATGACAGAATTGGAAAGGACCTTGGAGGTCATCTAGTCCAACCCCCTGCCCACTCTGGAGACCATTACAGTATCATAGAATGACAGAATTGGAAGGGACCTTGGAGGTCATCCAGTCCAACCCCCTGCCCACTCTGGAGACCCTTACAGTATCACAGAGCTGGAAGGGACCTTGGCAGTCACCCCTGGAGCCCAACATTTATGTCCCTAAGTGAGACATTGCTCAAGTGAGTTTCATCCCGACATTCCTTGCCAAAGTTGTTCAGTGAATCGCGCAGTTGTGAAGTTAATCCTCTGCCTGTTCAGCAAATCAGGCTCCCTCTTTGTCACAAGGTCGCAAAAGGGAATCACGCAACCCCGGGATGTTGCGACCGTCATAAGTAGGAGTCCGTTTGTCAGCATCTGAATTTTGATCACATGACCACGGGGATGCTGCCAGGGACCTCAATGTGAAAGTGGTTGTAACTCCATTTTTTCAGTGCCGTTGTAACTTCGAACGGTCACTAAGGGAACTGTTGTAAGTTGAGGACTATCTGTATTTCCCCTCCCCTCTGCCTTTTTTAAATTAAAGTTTTAATGAGTTTTACAATTGTTTTCTCCCTCCCCTCCCTCTCCCCCCAACCCTACCCTGTCTCCATCCCTCCCTCCCCCTGACCTCCCAGAGCAAATTACAGGGTATAATCATTTAACAAACATATGCTAACATAAGCTAACTAATTTTAACATTCAACCATTCTTGTGCTTTAACTCCCCCTTTCTCCAGCTAACTTTGAATAATTTGTAATATTTCTTATGCCTTCATTCATAAGCTAATTAAAGCTTTTTAGTCGGGTATTTCTTTTGAATATAATCAATCCATTTTTTCCACTCCAGCTTGTATTTCTCATCTGAGTGGTCCTTCAAATACGCTGATATTTTGGCCATCTCGGCTAGGTTTACTACTTTTAATGTCCATTCTTGGATAGTAGGCAACTCTTCCTTCTTCCAATATTGTGCCACCAACAATCTTGCTGCTGTTGTTAGATTCAAAATCAAGTTAGTTTCTATAACAGTAGAATCTGGAACTATACCTAACAAGAACAACTGGGGCAGGAATTTTATCCTCTTTTTCAAAATATTTTGAATGATCCACCACATTTTTATCCAGAATGCTTTAACTTTTTTACAGGTCCACCAAATATGGTAATACGTGGCATCAGCACAATCACATCTCCAACACTTGGATTGTAAGTTTGGGTACATACACGCTAATTTTTTTGGATCAAGGTGCCATCTATAAAACATCTTATAAAAATTTTCTCTCAAATTCTGAGCTTGTGTGAATTTTACATTTTTTACCCAGATCTTTTCCCATGTTTCCATCATTATTGGTTCCTCAAAGTTTTGTGCCCACTTTATCATGCAATCTTTGACTAACTCTGTTTCAGAGTCTATTTCTATTAATACATTATGCAACCTTTTTATGTGCATTGGACCCTGGTCCCTAATTTGCTTTACCAAGTTATCCTCATTTTGAATAATACCAATTTTCTGATCTTTTTGCCATCTAGCCTGCAGCTGTCCATACTGGAACCACGTTTGAGTTATCCTTTCGTCTCTTAATACATCCAAAGATTTCAAATGCAGCACACCTCTATCCATACTGAGAAGTTCTCTATGTGTAGTCACATCTTGTTTTTGCTTTATACTTGTATTCTCTATTGTGTGTATGGGCACCCCCCCCATATAGGTATCTTGTCATTTAGTTTATATTGATATTTTTTCCAAACACACAGCAAAGCATTCCTTAAGATATGGCTTTTAAAGATCTTGTCTACTTTTTTATCATATATTAAGTAAGCATGCCAGCCATATAGCAAATCATAACCCTCAACATTCAGTATTCTATCCTCTGTTAGATTAATCTAGTCACTAATTGTTGTTAAAACTACTGCTTCATAATATAATTTTAAGTTGCGCATTCTCCTAACTACCTGTATTTCCCCTCCCCTCTGCCTGGCATGGTGCCAATTGGGCTGAGTGGAGCACCTTCACCAGTGTTCCTGGGTCAGACTTGCCTCAGCTCAAAGCTCTAGGTGAAAACTCCACTCAATACAATACCATACAATAGCAGAGTTGGAAGGGACCTCGGAGGTCTTCTAGTCCAACCCCTGCCTAGATAGGAAACCCTATACCGTTTCAGACAAATGGCTCTCCAACATCTTCTGAAAGGCTTCCGGTGTTGGGGCATTCATCCAGGGCCTCTTTCTTGAGGCAAGAGTTATGCCGATGCAGATGTTCTTGTTTGACCTACTCTCTTTCCAAATCCATTCCTTCATCCCTCTTTTTGTCATCAGAATGCCAGGGGGCTGGCACCAGCCTGCCCTATTCCACTCGGCCAGGCCAGGCAGATTGCCTCATCCTGTCCCCCGTGTCCTGGGGCATCCCCCTCTGGGGACACGGGAGGTTAATCCCCAGGGATTGGCCTCCAATCAACTATGGCCAATGGATGTCACCCCTGTTCCTCCTCTGGCTCCCTGGAAGTCCATTCATTTATCTATTGTGACCTATTCAGGAGTGCTTTGGGCCACACCTCAACGAGGAGGAACAGTCAATCGTGTTAGTTCTCATCCTTTTTCAGCCATTACTGCCTTGGGCAAAGCTGTCTCTTTCAAAACAGGTAGTGGCCTATTCTTCATTGGCCTTTTTGTAATTTTGTAACTCATGGGCTACCCTGTCATTCCACAGGTAAAGGCATTGTGGAAAATGTTCATTGGTCCTTTAAGGACTGTCTTCACAAAGGAAGAAGAAGGGCTCTCGGCAGTGGTGGGTTTCAAAACATTTTGGAACCTACTCTGTGGGTGTGGCCTGCTTTGTGGGAGTGGCTTGGCAGTCATGTGACTGGGTGGGAGTGGCTTGGCAGTCATGTGACTGGGTGGGAGTGGCCAAGACGATGTCACTGAATTCTTTGCCCCAATGGATGAAATCCAAAAGTATGAAAGAAAACACCAATTATGTAAGGAAAGGTCACTAAAATGTATAAGGAAATATTATTACTACTTGATCATTATTAATAATGTGTAGATAACTGCGCGACATTACACACCCAGACATGCACAAACTATGAAAGTGCCAGGAAAACACCAAAAAATAAGAATCCCCCCCCCCCCAAGACTGCAAATGAAACCAGTTTTTTCCCTAACCCTAAGGACAGGAAAGACAAAGCCACTGGAATAAAAACCATCAAGGCATTGTGGGAAATTATAAAGGACAGTGCCAGGAAGCTCACAGAACCAGCAACCATCTCACAATTACCTAAACAACCAGGGTGAAACACACTAAATCTGGCAAAGCTGCCTTGCACCAAGCTGGCCTGCCCATAGAAAAGCAGCCACTTTGAGACACATAAACCTGGCCTGAACACTTAAAAGCAACATATTGCATCACAAAGAAAACATTTGCAAAAAGGAATAACATTTCTTGTAGTAAATATATTCTATAAACAATTAAAAAATAAAAACTCCCTAAAAATAATTTTAAAAAGATATTCTATAAATAAAAAAATCCTTAAAACCCATTGTTAAGTATTCCGCACACAATAATTTATACTGCAACCATTTCAAGGTATTCTACCAGCAATAATTTATACTGCAACCATTTCAAGGTATTCTACCAGCAATAATTTATACTGCAACCATTTCAAGGTATTCTACCAGCAATAATTTGTACTGTAACCATTTCATGGTATTCTATCAGCAATAATTTATAGTGCAACCATTTCAAGGTATTCTACCAGCAATAATTTGTACTGTAACCATTTCAAGGTATTCTACCAGCAATAATTTATACTGCAACCATTTCAAGGTATTCTACCAGCAATAATTTATACTGCAACCATTTCAAGGAATTCTACCAGCAATAATTTATACTGTAACCATTTCAAGGAATTCTACCAGCAATAATTTATACTGTAACCATTTCAAGGTATTCTATCAGCAATAATTTATACTGTAACCATTTCAAGCTATTGTACACACAATAAATTGAAGTAAACCATTTTAAAATATTCTACACTCAATACTTTTAAGTAAAACAATTTTAAAAAATTCTATACGCAATACATTTTAAAGTATTGAGTATAGGCCTTCCCTCGCGAAAGCTAGCCTGCTGCCACCGCCGGCAACTCACTTTCGGCCACACGGGGTACTCTAGCTCATGGCTTTCACGAGGCAAGGCCTGAAGTCCTTCCTCGCGAAAGCTAGCCTGCCGCCGCTGCCCCCGCCACCCACCCGCTTTCGGCCACGCGGCATACACCAGCTCCCGGCTAGGTAGCCTCCCGGCGCCCCCCTCGTGCTTACTTACTTACCTGAGGGAAGCAGCAAGCTGCTGGAAGGAGAATCGAAGCGAAGGGAGACCGATCAGCAAGCGCAATGCAACAGCTGCTCGGGAACGAGTGCCATGCTTTTAAAAAGGTTAGTGAGTGGCAGGTTGGGCTAGTTTAGTGCGGAGGGGCAGGAGAGCGAGTGAACTGTGACGGGACGTCCAGGGCGAGTGAGCAACAGGGCTGGGGCAGGCGTTTCAGAAGTTACTTCTGGGTCTACTGGTTGAACCTCCTCGTACCGGCTTGGTAAATTTCACCAACCGGTTCTCCCAAGCCGGTGCAAACTGGCAGAAAGCCACCACTGGCTCTCGTGTACCCAATTTGGTGTACCCCAATTTGGCATGGGTAACACAACAGGTTAAAAAAGGTTTGCCTCCCCCTCTAGGGGGACGAGGATATACAATACAATACAATAGCAGAGTTGGAAGGGACCTTGGAGGTCTTCTAGTCCAACCCCCTGCCTAGGCAGGAAACCCTACACCACTTCAGACAAATGGTTATCCAACATCTTCTTAAAGACTTCCAGTGTTGGGGCATTCACAACTTCTGGAGGCAACTTCTGTTCCACTGATTCATTGTTCTAACTGTCAGGAAATTTCTCCTCCGTTCTAAGTTGCTTCTCTCCTTGATTAGTTTCCACCCATTGCTTCTTGTTCTACCCTCAGGTGTCTTGGAGAATAGTTTGACTCCCTCTTCTTTGTGGCAATCCCTGAGATATTGGAACACTGCTATCATTGAACTTGAACTTCATTCAAGCCGTTCTCGACGGGGAGTCATGCTAGACAGCAGTTGTGCCTCTAGAATTGACTATATCTATAGCGGGTGTGCCAGGGCTGGTTGCTTGCGCTCATCTTAAGATTAATGCCGTTGCGTGAAATTTGGCCAAAATAAGGAATGCTACTTCTTTAGCTATTTTAGTAATTAATGTGTTGTTTCAATCTTTCGGATGAATCAGGAACCATCCAGCACCAGCTCAAGAAGTTACACATTTGGCCTCTGATTTGAAAATTGATACTTTAGGATCTTGTTGGGAAAGCTTTTGGGCTTGGATGCCCACAGGCTTATTGGGAAATGTCCTACATTATTCAGTCATTATTTGTGCTATTTTGATTGGCGGGTGCTGTTTTGTTCAGTGTCTTCCCTCCCTTTGCAATATCTGTATCACAGCTTTTTGCCCTAAAACCCTCTTCCACGCTGCCTCAGGGTCAAGGATATGCCCTGTATAAGCAATTGTAAGGATGTTGCTCTTTTGATTAGGATTCTTTTATTAACCCCTCTTACGATACCTTGTCTAACAAAATAAAAAAGAGGGAGATGTAGAAGTTATACAAAGGTTACAGAGAGGCCATGAGCAGCAGCTGCCATTCGCCTTAGTAACCGATGACCTCAACTGTCTACGAGCTCACCTAATTAGTAGAACCAGGCAGTACCAGGAACTATTGTGTTATGTGAGATTCTACCCTGGCTGGGATGGTCTTAGAGATTGACAAGGAGAATCAGCCAATAAGGATGCTCTTACCATCTATGCTCTTGCTTTGCTTGTTTGCGGCGATCCCATGGGGCCCCACTAGCAGTGGCGACCTGAGGGAATTTTGGCCCGGTTCGAGGCTGCCTCTCATACCGGGGGCGAGACACATGAAAAGAAGGCTCTGACACCATTTGGGATGGAATCGTCGCCCCGAGCAGTCTCGGGGAGCTCTTTTTATTAGGGTAAAAAAGAGGGCAGGGTTCCGCGAATCGTACACAATAGTTTCCTGTGTAGGTGCGGCAAGGCATGGAAACATCACAGTTCATGGTTATGTGGTTGGAACAGGATATGCAGAAATATACACAGTGCAGCTACATTTTCCACATTGCAAGCTGTTACTTTGCAAGCAGCTTTCTAAATGGGGCCCTCCCAGTGGGCATCCAGCTCAACCCGTGTTCATTACTCAATTTATTTCAGTCCCAAATTCCATATATGTGTTCCAATCAGGAAAACTGATCTGCACATATACCATGGCGACCTTGTTCCCACACTTGTTGAAACGGTGTAAAAGCAAAATAAATTCTGTGGAGGCAGACAGACATTTTGGACACCTGCTACGGTGGATTTCTGAGTCCTAGAGAAAATCACACGCCCAAATCCCCCAAGTTTTAACAGTTCCTTCCCTTACTTGCCTTCCATCACTGGGCTGCCCCGTCAATCAAATTCACACAAGAATGTTTTAAGAGCGGGTCGTTTCCGTTCCCAACTGGGTGCTCTTGAAGCCCATCTCGGAGAGCTCGAAGCATCCCCCCTCCCATCCGCCCACCCCACCCCCCAGATTTCATGGCACCTGCTACTAAATGGTTGCAAAGAGCAAACACGAACTCCCTGACCCCCACCACCACACACACAGCCTTTTTGATAAGTGAGGAGATTTATTGTAATGTAGAGGAAAGCATGTATATATTTATTGTGATGTAGAAAATAGGTGGCAGCCAACATGAATTCCCAGGAAAACAGGAAGTGGTGAGAAAATATCTCAAGGCTGTCTTGCCTTGATGCTTTTTGGTGCCAGAGGGAGCGAAAGGGAAACGTTTTCAAGATTTTGCTACTATTAGTAAAAGAGCAGGGAGGGAGGGAAGAAAGAAAGAAAGGAAGAAGGAATAAAAGAAGGAAGAAGGGAAAGGAGGGAGGGAAGGAGGAGGGAAGAAGGAAGGGAAGGAAAGAGGGAGGAAAGAAGGAAAAAGGAAGGAAGGAAAGCGGGAGGAAGAAAGGGAAGAACCGAAGCAAGGAAAGGAAGGAAAGAGGGAGGGAGGGGAAGGAAGGATGGAAAGAATGAATGAAAGGAGGGAATCCTTTCAGCCAAGGAGAAACCAGGTTCTCGGGAGACGGAATTGGGTCGGGGAGACTCTGCCACCAATTTCTCATGCGGGTTTTCTGGAGGGAAGCCGAAGGGAGAAGAGCAAAGCGGGGACCTTTTGCCAAGGTGCCACTATGAGGCCGAGGCTCAGAGAGAATTTTTTTTTTGGCGTCCCCTAAACCAAGGGGCACAACCAGGAAAAGTCTTGGTTATTCTTGAAGTTCTCCTTGTCGGCCTTCATCATGTCCTCCGTGTAGCAAGGAGCCCCTTCGTTCTTCTCCACCAGCTCATCAATCATGGCCATCAGTTCGGCCACCTGAGCCTCTCGTTCTTCTCCTTCGGCCTTGTTGTTGAAAGCCAGGAAGCGGGACCCACACGTGGACACCTGTTTCTTCAGCGTGGGATTTCCGTTGGCGATGAAGTCCTCCAGAGCCTTTCCTTCCAGATCTTCCTTCCGAGTGAACAAGAGGATCATGTAATTCTTGGCATTCAGGCTGAAGATCTCCTTGATCAAGCGAGCCACCTTCTCCTCCTCTTGGGTGAAACGGGTGGGACGAATCACCTGCAAAATGACGTGGGGACCCGGGGAGCAAAACTTCACGCACCTGCTCACTTCCTTGGCCGTAACTGAGTCGCCACGCCCTGTGTCAAGGAATCCAGGTGTATCCACGACCACCACCTTCCTGCCGTTCACCTTGGCCTCCTCCTTTTGGCAACACTTGGTGACGGAACTGAAAGCCATCTTGGATTCAAAGACGTGCTTTCCCAGGATTGTGTTTGCCGTCGCGCTTTTCCCGTTGCCGGTTTTGCCCACCAGGACGATCCTCCGTTCCTGCCCTAAAACCGAAAGGGGGAGAAGAGACAAGAAGGGGACCAGTCAGGAGCATTGTAGATGGGTAGGCTGTTGCCTGAGGGAGGGGTCAAAGGCGGTATCAGCCATGAATCCCTGAGTGCGATCTCAATCCAACCCACCACAAAGCTGAAGCTTGCAATCAGTCTTGATACTCATTTGAACTGCTGAACTTCCTAATGTTCCTGGCACTTGGCATCTCCCTCTCTCTTTCTTTCCTTTCCTTCTTTCTTTCCTATTTTCTTTCTCTCATTTCTCTCTGTCTCTCTTTCCATATCTATCTATCTATCTATCTATCTATCTATCTATCTATCTATCTATCTATCTATCTCTATCTATCTATCTATTTTCTCCCTCCCTCCCTCCCTCCCTCCATCAATCCATCCATCCTTTGTGGGAGATGACCAGGCTGAGGCCAAGGGAGGGGTGAAAGGCATCATGAATCCCTAAGCGCTCACAAGCAATCTAAATCCAGCCCATCTTAAACTGCGGCGATTCACAAGGTGGGGGCAAGAAAAGTCATTAAATGGGGAGAAAACTCCCTTCAACAAATGCCTCACTGAACGACAGAAAAAAAATTGGACTCCATTTTGGTTGTAAGTCAAGATCTACATGTACTCTCCCATCCGGGGAAGACTTACCTTGGATATGTTCAGACATTTCCAGAGAAATTGCACAGCACAAATCTAGAAGTTTCTGTGTGAGAAGCAAAAAACAGAATCAGCCAGGGAGTCTCCCCACCCCCAGTGGACCCAGGGAGAAATCAGTGGGAGGAAAGAAGGAGGGAGGGAGGAAGAAAGAGATGAAGGAAAATATGGAAAGGAAGAAGGAAGAAAGGAGGGAGGAAGGGGAGGGAAGGAGGAAGGAAAGAAGGAGGGAAATAAGATAGGGAGGGAAGGAGGGAGCGAAGGGAGGAGATGAGGAAAGAAGGAAGGAAATGAGGGAGGGAGGGAAGAGATTGGAAGGGAGGAAAGGGGTGAGGGAAAGAAGGAAAAAAGAGGGAGGGAGAGGAGGAGATAGGAATGGAGGAAGAGAAATAAGGAGGGAGGGTGGCTGGAAGGCAGGAAGGAAGGAGGGAGGGAGGAGACATGAAGGGAGAGAAGGAGGGAGGAAAATAAGGAAAGAGGGAGGGAGGGGAGAGAGGAGATAGGAAGGAAGGAAAGGAGGAAGGCATGTAGTGGGGAGGGAGGAGATAGGAAGGGAGGAAAGAAAGAAGGAGGGGAATAAGGAAAGAGGGAGGGAAGGAGGAAGAGGAGATATGAAGGGAGGAAAGAAGGAGGGAGGGAAATAAGAGATGGACGGAGGCAAGGAAGGAGGGAGCAAAGGGAGATGAGGAAAGAAGGAAGAAAATGAGGGAGGGAGGAGATAGGAAGGGAGGAAAGGGATGAGGGAAATAAGGAAATAAGGAAAGAGGGAGGGAGGGAGGGAGAGGAGGAGATAGGAAGGGAGGAAGGGAAATAAGGAGGGAGGGTGGCTGGAAGGCAGGAAGGAGGGAGGAGACCGGAAGGGCGGGAAGGAGGAGGGAGGGAAATAAGGAAAGAGGGAGGTAGGGAGTGGAGAGAGGAGGTAGGAAGGAAGGAAAGGAGGAAGGCAGATAGTGGGGAGGGAGGAGATAGGAAGGGAGGAAAGAAGGAGGGAGAGAAATAAGGAGGGAGGAAGGAAGGAAGGTGATGGGGAGGGGGGCATAGAGGGAGAAAAGGAAGAAAAGAATGAAGGAAAGAGAAAGGGAGGGAGGGAAAAAAACCTAGAATCAACCAGGAAGTCTCCGACTCCCTCCCAATTAGGGCCCCTCCCCACTGATCCTGTGCCCTCCCCCCACCCCACCTCATTTTACAGATCAACCATTGGAAGGGACCTTGCAGGTCATCTAGTCTAACCCCCTCTCCCCCAACAGGCAGCCCTTCAATTTTGGGGATCTTTGGAGAGTTTTTCAGGAAATGAGGCGGGGAGGGGCGGGGGGGAGAGGCGTTGACGCGCAAAGCGACGGGACCCTCATCTCTGTATCCCCCTCCCCTCTTTCTCTCCCCAGAGTCTCCGCCGGACAGACACCAACCTGAGTGTCTCCTTCTGGCGGAGGGGGAGGGATGTGAGGGTGAGTGGGAGGGTGGGAGGGTCTCCGCGACCACCGCTTCTCTTTGCTCCAAGGAAGGTCCGCGAGTCGCTTCTTTCTGTCCGCCGATCGCCGCACAGAAACAGCCTTGGCAGAACCGAAAGAGGGGAAGCGGGAGGGGGGGCTGCCGGGGGGAGGGCGGAGTCTCCTCGGATTGGCTGCACCGGCGGAGAAAAGGGGGGGGAGAGGCGTCTCCCGGCATCCCAGCCCCCCTCCCCGCAAAGCCCCAACTTGGCTAAAGGTGGCATCTCCCACCCGCCCAAATTTGGCTAGTCTCTCTCTCCCCCCCCCCAACCTCCGATGATCACCCTGGGTCCCCTCCCACACACGACGCGGGTCGGAATCCCGGCCAAAGGGGCTTGGGCGGGGTGGGTGGGTTGGACTAGATGACCTCGAAGATCCCTTCCTACTCTTCTTTTTTGTTCTATTCTGTCGGAATCCTTCCTGGGGTTCCTCCCCCCTCCTTTTCGCCCACTCCCTCAAAAGCGAGGCGGACTTCAGGAAAAGGGTGGTGGGGGTCTTTTCCCCGAGGTCACGTGCTTTCCCCAAAACGCCCCGATGCAATAAGGGAAAGTTATAGCGATAGCCGTAGCGCGTAAGTTTTATATGCCGCTTCACAGGGGTTTTTACAGAGGCTTCCAGGCTGTCCTCTCTGCGGCTGCGCGAGCTGGAAGCGGCGGGGGGGGGAGAGGGCAAAAGCGAAAGTGGTCGTGGCGGCTGCTTTGTTTGGAAATCACGTGCTTGAAAGAAAGCGATTCCCCCCCCCTCAACACACACACACACACACACACACACACACACACACAGACACACGGACGGAAAGAAAGGCGCTTTTATCATTCTCCTTCTGCATTGCCTTCCTCTCAGTATAACCTAATACTTATAAGTATTAAACACTTATAATAGTATTCATTATTTATATCTCCATATATTTGTATTCTCTATTTTCTGTCTTGGCTTCTGTTTTCTAGCCACTTGTACATTTTCTTCCATACTTTATAGAAGTCCGATTCTTCCCTTTCTTTTAGTTCTATTGTCATTTTATCCATTTTCCTGATTGTAGTTTCATCTGAGGGTGTATAGATTTTTTTCCAGTTTACGCTTTACTCTATTCTTTACCCTTTACTTAATTTTAGTTTAAAATTTTTAATTTTCATTTTAAATCATTGTCGTTCATCTTTTGCATAGAGCGACCCCTCCCCTCGCAGGCCCCCTCCCCAGCCTCCCGAGTTGAAAAGGGGCTGCCTACAATTGGGGGGAGGGCGGGGTGGAGAAACAGACCCCCTCATTTCATAGCCAGCGACCCCCGTCCCTGAAAGGGCAGATCGGGACACTGGGAAGAGGCGGGGGAGGGGGGAATGATAGACTTGGAAGGGACCTCCGAGGTCATCTAGTCCGATCCCCTTCTCAAGCAGGCGACCCTTACAGGATAATAGACTTGGAGGGGACCTACGAGGTCATCTAGTCTGACCCCCTTCTCAAGCAGGAGACCTTTACAGAATGACAGAGCCGAAGGGACCTCCGAGGTCATCTAGCGCGACCCCGTGCTCCAGCAGGAGACCCTTACAGAATAATAGTCGGAAGGGACCTCGGAGGTCATCTAGTCCGACCTCTCCCTCTCTTTCCCCCCCAAACTCAAGCAGGACACTGAGTTGACCAACCAGACCTGGTCAAAGCCCTTCCCCCTCCCCCGCAGAAGACGCCCGCCCCGCCTCCGATCGCGGGGGGGGGGGGGAGGCAGAGGGGAGCAAGCGGGACGTTTCCCGTCGGGACTTTTCAGAAAACGCAGCTGGAAGCGCTCGGTTATTCTTTGAAAGGTGACGGAGCCAAGATTTCCCCCCCGACCCACTTTCCACCCAGCCCCGGCTTTTCTTCTTTCTGCGGGTGGGGCTGGGGTGGGGTTGGGGGCTCCCAGCGCCCCCTCCTGCGGCCGCAGCTTCGCGGGACGCCAAGTTTGTCGGAGGAACGGAATCGCTCCCCCCCACTCCGGCTTTCGCTTTCCAACCGAGGCGACCCCCAACACACACACAGAGCGAGGAACCGGCGGCCGAGAGCTCAGGTAGGGCGGGCCGGGGGTCTCAGCCGGTCTGGAGGGGGGGAGATGGGCGGTGCGGCGGAAGGGGGGATGAGAGGGGAAACGTGTCGATCGTTTGCAAAGCGGGACGAGGAGGGTCCACAGCCCTACAGGGGCGTAGCTTCCCCCTTCCCCCCGCTACGTCTTTGGGGACGTAGCCCCCCCCCTGAGGTCTTTAGGGGTATAGCTTCCCACCCCGGAGTCTTAGGGAACAGCCCTCCCCCCGGGGTCTTCAGGGACGAAGCCAATCCCCCCCTTAGGGGACGGAGCTCCCCCAGGCTCTGCAACTGGAGGGGGGCATCTTCCTTCCTGTTAACCCATCCGTTGTTACTTGGGACCCCCAAAAAACCCCACAGCCCCAAGGAACCGAGTCTCAGGAATCCACCTGCCAGGTTCTAGTAACCGGAAGCCCCAAAAGAGTTTTCTGTACGTGCCCAGAAGCCCGGGCAGAGAAGAAAATCCCGGGAATGTAAGAGACAATTGTAGCCCCTCCTCGCCCCTGCCCCCAAAGCTGAATCCCGGGGATAATAAAATAACCCACTGCAGCCCCAGGGGACACCCCTCCATTCACACCTTTAGCAGCTAAATTCTGCCCAAGTTGGACTAGATGACCTCCAAGGTCCCTTCCAAGTCTGTGATTCTGCAAGGGTCTCCTGCCTGACTTGGGGTTAGACTAGATGACCTCTGAGGTCCCTTCCAGCCCTGGAACTGATGTGTTGTTTTACTTTTCGACAGAACAGAATCACAGAGTGGGAAGGGACCTCAAGAGGTTATCTAGCTGGAGCAGGAGACCTCACCAGAATGAAAATTGTCCTTTGGCTCCAGCCCAAGTTTTCTTTGGGGGGAGGGACAGTGTGGGTCCAGGTTGGGGGTGGGTGGGTGTCATGAGCAGGCCTTTGGGGTCTGAGGAAGCGATGGGCCCCCAGGTGGGGTAGAGGCAACCCTCCTGTGTCTTCGGGGGTCGCCATAGCGACCCTGTGACTCCCCCTCCTCCTTTTGATCTTACAGAGATCCCACTGTCCAAGGAAGAGAAGAGAAGAGAAGAAGAGAAGAGAAGAGAAGAGAAGGAGAAGAGAGGGAAAGGAAAGGAAGAGATGTGAAGGAAGGAGAGAGAAGAGAAGAGAAGAGAAGAGAAGGAAGGAGAGAGAAAAGGAAGAAAGGAAGAAGATAGAGAAGGGAATAGGAAGGAAGAAGGAAAAAAGGAAAGGAGAAGAAAGAGAGAAGGGAAAAGGAGGGAGAGAAGAAGAAAGAAGAGAAGGAAGAAGATAGACGAAGGAAGGAAGGAGAAGAAAAGAAAGGAGAGAGAGAAGAGAAAAGGAAGGAGGGAAGATAGGGGAGAAGGAAGGAAAAGGGAAGAAAAGAGAAGGAAGGGAAGGAAGGAAGGAGAAGAGAGAAGAGAGGAGAGAGAGAAGGGAAAAGGAAGGGAAGGAGAAGGAAGAAGAAGAGAACGAAAGAGATAAGAGAACGAAGGAGAGACAAGAGAGGGAAGGAAGGAGAGAAAAGGAAGGAAGGAAGGAAAGAAGAAATGGCCTACCAGTCGTTGGGCGACCCTTGCCAGGTAGGTATGGGAGAAGAATGGGATGCCGTCTCCAAGGGAGGGTCCTGGCCCTTTCTTTCCCGAAGTCAGGAGTGCCTAAATGGCCCCCTCCTCCTTGGGGTGAAAGGGAGCTCTGGCGAAGGGGCAGCCCCAGGCGGCTCCACGCTTGTCTTCCCAGCGCCTTGGAAGGAGGGGATGCCAATCTCTTTTCTCATGTGCCCCCCCCGCATTATCCTCCAGGGTCTCTGGGGCGGACACCCCCCTCCTGGTTTCTTGCCCCCCAGCCCCACCCCCCCACCCCCCCAATCTCTCTCCTGCTGTTGCACCTGGGGGACGGGTATCGAGTATCGGCTGGTGCTGGCCGTGGCTAGCGGGTTGTGGCACAGGCCGGGACCGTGACAGGCACGGGCGGCATGTGGCGGGTGGGCGGCGCGCAGGGGGCGGAACTAGACGACCGTACAGGGGAACATGAACAGAAAGCAAGACCAAACGAGAAGGACGGCGGGGTGGGAGGACAAGGACAGACGGATGACGATGAGTCCCGACCGCAGGGCCCGCGCGCCTGCCGGCGGCACGCACGACTGGGACGGGACCGACAATGGGCAGGACCGGCATACGGCTGGCCACAGCCAGTCGCAGTCCGCCCAGGGTCCAGGACGGTTTCCTCCCGTCCCTCCCTCCGTTCCTCCCTTTTCTCCCTTTCTCCTCCCTTCCTCCTTTCTTTCCTTCTCTCCATCCCTTCTTTACTTCTCTCTGTCCCTTCTTTCCTTTCTTCCCTTCCCTCCATCCCTTCTTTCCTTCCCTCCTTCCTTCTTCCCTCCCTCCTTTCCTTCCCTGTCCCTTCTTTTCTTACTTCCTTCCTTCTTCCCTCCCTCCCTCCCTTCTTTCCTTTCCTCGCTCCCTCTGTCCCTTCCTTCCTTCCCTCCTTCCTCCTTTCCTCCCTCCCTCCCTCCTTTCCCTCCCCTCCCTCTTCCTTCATTCCTGGTCAATCCTTTTCCCAGCTCCCAGTTGGGGTCCAATTCCTGACTATGATGCCACTTTCACGGGGACACTTCACCTCCTTTCTCTGTCTTCATCCCTCCTTTCCTCCGTCTCAAGCCTTCCACCCGCTGCCTGTCCGTGGATTATCCTACCGGAGCCGCTCCTAATTTTCCATTTTCCCCTCCAATCTTTCAGGCCGCCGTGGAGTGGAGAGGCTTAACAGGTAAGTAACACAATCACAACCTACAAAAAGGACCGTTTTTTCCACACGTACAACCATGGCAGCGTCCCTAGAGTCTCCGGGGTCCCAGGATCCGAATTTCGATGCTCAGCAACTGACTTGTACTTATGACGGTTGCAGTGTCCCGGGGTTATGTTGTCCCCTTTTGCGACCTTCTGACCAGCAAAGTCAAGAGGGAAACCAGATAATATTCTCTCTGTCTGTCTATTCTTATCTATCTATCTATCTATCTATCTATCTATCTATCTATCTATCTATCTATCTATCTCTTCAGTAATTTATCATCAATCATTTAAAGATATTAAATGATTGATGATAAATTACTGAAGAGATAGATAGATAGATAGATAGATAGATAGATAGATAGATAAAGAATAGACTATCCATCCATATTTATCTATCCTGTCTGTCTCTCTCTCTCTATCATCCATCCATCCATCCATCCATCTATCATCCATCCATCTCTATCACATCTATCCATATTTATCTATCCTGTCTGTGTCTATCTCTCTCTATCATCCATCCATCCATCCATCCCATCCATCCATCCATCTTTGTATCCCATCCATCCATATTTATCTATCCTATCTGTGTATCTCTCTATCATCCATCCATCCATCCATTCATCCATCATCCATCCATCTCTATCACATCTAACCATATTTATCTATCCTGTCTGTGTCTATCTCTCTCTCTCTATCATCCATCCATCCATCCATCCATCCTTGTATCCCATCCATCCATCCATATTTATCTATCCTGTCTGTGTATCTCTCTATCATCCATCCATCCATCTATCATCCATCCATCCATCTATCATCCATCCATCTCTATCACATCTATCCATATTTATCTATCCTGTCTGTGTCTATCTCTCTCTCTCTATCATCCATCCATCCATCCATCCATCTTTGTATCCCATCCATCTATCCATATTTATCTATCCTGTCTGTGTATCTCTCTATCATCCATCCATCCATCTTTGTATCCCATCCGTCCATCCATATTTATCTATTCTGTCTGTCTGTCTGTCTGTCTGTCTGTCTGTCTCTCTCTATAATAATAATAATAATAATAAATTTTTATTTGTTAGCCGCACCCTCTCCCGAAGGACTCGGGGCGGCGTACAATAAAAACACATAAAATATACAAATGAACAATACATATACAGATAAAAATAAACACATACACATACGTACACATATACATATACATGGAGGAGGTATCAATTATATAAAATAGAATTTAAAATTGACAATTTAAAACACCCTCAATTAAATTACAAGATTTAAAAAACCCGTCAGGAGCGATAAGGTAAAACTATGGTTGAGCCAGGCCAGCTAATTGGAAAAGGTGGGTCTTGAGCTTTGCACGGAAGGAGCGGAGGTCAGAGGTAGTCCTGATATCAGGGGGGAGGTCATTCCACAGGGCTGGGCCCGTCACAGAGAAGGCTCTGCTCCTAGGCGTCGCCCCCCGACACTGTTTGGTGGACGGCACCTGGAGAAGTCCCTCTCTGTGCAAGCGAATTGGTCGTAGGGATGTATGGGGCAGGATGCGATCCCGCAGGTAGCTAGGTCCTGTGCCATGGAGCGCTTTAAAGATCGTAATCAGAACCTTGAAACGCACCCAATAGACCACAGGAAGCCAGTGCAGCTCACGCAGGAGAGGTGTCACATGGGAGTACCTTGTACTCCCCATAATCACCTGCGCGGCCGCATTCTGGACCAACTGCAGTCTCCGAGTGCATCTCAAGGGAAGCCCCATGTAGAGAGCATTGCAGTAGTCGAGGCGAGTCGTCACCAGCGCATGAGTGACTGTGCGTAAGGCATCCCGGTTCAATAGGGGGCGCAATTGGCGCACCAGGCGAACCTGGTGGAACGCCCCCCTTGCCACGACTGTCACATGGTCATCCATGGACAGCCGGGCATCCAGGAGGACGCCCAAATTGCGCGCCCGCTCCACGGAGGCCAGTTGTACGCCCCCAATGGCCAAAGATGGAAGCAATTGGTTGAACCGGGGGGCCGGAACCCACAGCCACTCCGTCTTGGAGGGGTTGAGCTTGAGTCAGTTGCCATCCATCCAGACCCGTACGGCTTCCAAGCACCGGGACATCACTTCGACGGCCTCATTGGGGTGGTTCGGGGTGGAAATGTACAGCTGGGTATCATCAGCGTACAGATGATATCCCACCCCGAAACCACGAATGATCTCGCCCAGCGGCTTCATGTATGTGTTGAACAGGAGTGGCAAGAGAACCGACCCCTGTGGCACCCCGCAAATGAGGGGGCTTAGGGTCGACCTCTGCTCCCCTGTCAACACACGTTGCGTCCGGCCGGAAAGGTAGGAGCCGAACCACCGCAAAACGGTGCCTCGAACCCCCAACCCCTCCAGTCGGTGCAACAGGATACCATGGTCAATGGTATCAAAAGCCACCGAGAGGTCTAATAGGACCAGGATAGAGGAACAACCCCTATCTCTGGCCCTCCAGAGATCATCCACCAACGCGACCAAGGCCGTCTCCGTGCTGTGCCCGGGTGGGAAGCCGGACTGGCGCGGGTCTAGATAATCATTTTCCTCCATGTGTCACGGAAACTGATAAGCTACCACACTCTCTACAACCTTCGCCAGAAAGGGAAGGTTGGAGACAGGACGATAATTGGCTAGCTCCGTAGGGTCCAGGGAAGGCTTCTTGAGTAAGGGTCTCACCACCGCCTCTTTCAAGGTGGCCGGAAGAGACCCCTCGCCCAACGAAGCGTTCACTAGGCCCAGGAGCCAGTCGCGTGTAACCTCCCAGGATGCCAGTACAAGCCAGGAGGGGCACGGGTCCAATAAACATGTGGTAGGTCGCAGCCGTCCACGCAGTCTGTCCAAATCCTCGATGGCAACCAAGTCAAACTCCTCCCAGAATGGTCTCTCAAGACTCGCCTCGGACGTCTCCACTAGACCACTGAAAGGGACCCATTCCTTCCGGATTTGAGCGATTTTATCCTGCAGATATTTCCCAAATTCCTCTGCCCTGCCCTGTAAAGGGGCCTCCCGCGGCCTCTGAAACAGAAGGGAGCGGGACACCTGAAACAGGGCGGCAGGGCGGTTCTCTGCGGATGCAATGAGAGCGGCACACTATTGACGTTTGGCCGTTCTCAATGCCACAAGGTACGTCCTTAAATGGGTTCGTACCTGTGCTCGGTCAAACTCGGAATGGGAGGATCTCCAACGACTCTCTAGGCGTCTCTTGCGGTGTTTCATCATCCTTAGCTCCTCGGTAAACCAAGGAGCCAGGGTGGATCGTTGCCGCCGGAGAGGCCGCAAAGGCGCCACTCGGTCTAAGGCCCCGGTAGTCGCATTATTCCACGCGACCACCAGGTCCTCTACCCGGGGGCGGGTCAGGGCTACAGGAGGTGGCCCAAGCTCCGTCTGGAACTTATCCGGTTCCATCTGGCGCTTGGGGCAGAACCATCTAATGCCTTCCGGCTCCGCCTCCCCGCAGCGGGGGGTAGCACCAGGGAAGTCAAGCCGGAGAAGTGAGTGATCTGACCATGACAGGGGAGTGATGGTTAAATCCCCTACTCCCAGATCACTCAACCACTGGCCAGAGACAAAAACAAGGTCCAGCGTGTGGCCTCCCTCGTGTGTCGGGCCCTGGATCAATTGAGTCAGGTCCATGGCTGTCATGGAAGCCATGAACTCCCGAACCCCCTCGGACGCTTCTCCCACCGATGGCAGGTTAAAATCCCCCATCACTAAAAGTTTGGGGGTCTCAACCGCCACCGATGCGATTAGCTCGAGGAGTTCAGGCAGGCCCGCTGATGTATAGCGAGGAACCAGGTATACTATCAGCAGGCCCAACTGTCTCCCAGGGCCCCATTTCACAACAAGGGATTCACATCCGGACGTCTGTGGCACAGTAGACTCCCTCGGCTCTAAGTCCTCCCGAATAATTGCTGCCACCCCACCGCCCCTTCCCTGGGCCCGTGGCTGGTGAAATGCTCGGTAACCTGGTGGGCACATTTCCACAAGGGGTAAACCTCCCTCGTGGCCCAACCAGGTCTCCGTTATTCCTGGTCCGGCTCCCCCTCAAGAATTAGATCGAAAATGAGGGGGGCCTTGTTGACAACGGACCTCGCATTGCATAACAACAGCCTCAGGCCCTGGGTCTGCAGCTCCTGACCACCTAGTACGCGGGGGTTGGTACAAGCGACCGGGTGTAACCAACAACCACGGTCTCCCAACCGACTACGGGTTCTTAATCTGTCCTCGCACCTGCCCCTCCCTACGACCGTTGGAATCAAAAAGCCCTGTGTTGGAACGATATCCTCCCTCTCCTCCTCCCTTCCACTCCCTCCCCTCGCGACCACACCTAGTGACCTGGCTCTGTCATCACTCCTGACCTGATCCGCCCACCCCCCAACCCTGGAACCCCTATAAACTCTTAAAAAACTCTTTACTAAAAAACCCCTCAATTTACACTTCCTCCACCCATCCATCTATTCTATCATCCATCCATCCATCCTTGTATCCCATCCGTCCATCCATATTTATCTATCCTGTCTGTCTCTCTCTCTCTCTGATCCATTGAGCAGTGTAACTACACTCTGCCCTAACACTGTCCCCCTGTCTTCCAAACTCCCAGGGGACGATGCCGAACTCCGGCTCATCCTGGTCGGAAAGTCCGGCGGTGGGAAGAGCGCCACGGGCAACACCATCCTTGGTTGGAAGGAGTTTAAGTCCATCCTGTAGGCTAAAAATACCACCCTGAGGTGCCAAAGGGGACAGGGAAGCTGGCAGGGCAAGACGATCTACGTGGTTGACACGCCAGGTGCGGGTTTTGCCTTCCCGCAAATAATGGGCTGCTCATAATGAAGACAACACACAGGTTTCTTGATACACGAGTGGCCCAGAACGTTATCTGGAGCCTGCTTTTATTAAGAGCCGATAAGGAAATAAAAGTATTCTGATATTTAATTGGTTAAAATACAGCGTTATGCCTAATATGGTTATTTTTAGCTATACCTGCTTAAGCGCTTTTACCACGTGTTTCCTATGCAGCTAGTAATTTCCTCAGTTTGAAAGTTCCTGTTAAGATCTAAGCATTGCTATTGTCATTGCAAACACAGCTTTCTAAATTGGGTCCTCCCAGTGGGCATCCATCTCAACCCGCATTTACTACTCAATTTATTCCAGTCCCAAATTCCATATATGTGTTCCAATCAGGAAAACTGATCTGCACATATACCATGGTGACCTTGTTCCCACATCTCCTCTGTTTTTGTTTTATTAGAAGCGATCCTCATGTTCAGAGTCACTGCCTGAAATGCAAGGATGTTTGAAGGAAGAGATGCTGCCAGAGGCTTGGTCAGTGGTGTCCTTGTTCTCATCCTCACTGTTTAAGGTGAGGGGAACTTTTGCAGACACCTCATCTTCCTGAGGCAGGATTTGATAGGAACCACGAGTGTGTAGCAACGCATAAACTCGTGCTGTTGCCTTTTTTTCCAGCTAATAATGACAAACTATTAGAGATAGTACGAACAAAGATTGGCAAAACACAGGGTAATATTATGCAGCCTAAAGCAATCATTCCCACTAGAGCGACTACAGTTTGCAAGCCAGGCAATTTTGACCACCATCCACTAAAGGCATCAGAGAGGTCCATCCCCTTCCATGTTTGCACAGGATTGTTGGAGACCATCGTTCCTCAGGGCAGGTGCCAGGCAGTGGAAGGATTTTTGTGCAGGGTCTGTAATGCCGGAGAGCTTCCTTGTGGTAGAATTATTCCGTTTGATGCACAATTCCACAGGAAATGAGATAAAAAGTGTCACTGAGTAAGTTTTGTTCATAGTGTGATGGTTTGTAAAGTCATCTTCTTACAAAGGGCTAGAAAAGGACTATTATCAGGAGAAGGATATCCCTGCAGTTGTCTATACAAAGCATAAACCTGACCCTGGGCCAACGTGAGATGTGGTTTTGGAATTAAACATATAGAAAGCAAATTTTCCATATATACACTTCAGACAAACAAAAGGCATCAGTTTGTGTGATGTATGCAAGCTGTACCCATACGTCTTGTTTCATGTGTTGTTCAAGCGAATGTCTGGGTGATATGACAGCTCAAAATACAGTTATTATCAATCAAACACAAAAATTGCAGCACACAAATTCTCGGGTGCGCTTTGGTGGTTAAATTCTTCACATATCCCCATGTCACTGGATGACTGGCATGACAGGATCAGGTTGGTGTAGAGTTGCCGTTGCCATCTCTGGGATAGGAGTCAGGGGTTGGTGGCACGACATCTTTGGCTGTACCCTGTAGATGTAAACACAGCAGCCTAGCCCCACCCCCAAGTAATTAAAGTAATCGGTCCTAACCATGTTTTGTCTGGTAATTTTGTAAATATCCAGATGAAGAGGCAAACTTGTTTTTTGTTGAAAATGCCTCTGATAAGCGGTCGAATTAGAAATTGAAAAATTCAATTGATTCAAAGTAAATAAACAAGGATTGAGTTTTGTTTTGCATGGCTGGGAGGCCGAGGCATTTTTCCTCTTTTGATTTATTCAGGGCATGTTTGTGAGTCTAATTAGCCCGCTCTGCAATTTCCTAGCCATGAGAACCACAGGTCAAGCCAATTGTGTGTGTGTTGGACAATTGGGCATCCCAACGTTGCAAAGGTACGAATGCTTCACATGTTTGTGGCCTCACCCCTTTGCGGAGTGGCCATTATGAAACCAGAATAAGTGTCAATGGAAACATGTAGATATTTCCACGGGGCAAATGAAGCATATTGGGTGACATCCATTTGCCAGATCTGTCAGGATTCAGTGCCCCTGGGATTTACTCCCATAGGCACTGAATGTGCTTGACGACTGCATGTGGGGCATTGTTGAATGATTGCATCCGCTTCTGTTGAAGAGAGATCAAATTGTTTCATAAATGCCTTTGAAAAGGCTGATGGCTTCTGATGTGAGAAACATGAAAGGAGTGTTGTCTTTTTGAAATAAGAGTTTGTAGGGAAAGAAAAAGGACAGCAAGGTTTGGAGCTTCTTTGTAGATTGTTCCTGTTTGCACCGCCCCCAAGGGCACGGCACTGAGCCTTGAAATGACCAGGTTTCCCACAATTAAAACAATTTCCGGTAGGGCGGGGAGAAGCAGATGAAGAAGAAGCAGAGGAAGAAGAAGCAGGAAACGCGCCATTTTGTTGCAACGCAGCAGCAAGAGCCCCCATCTTGTGGTCAGTTGTACCCACGATGCGACAAGCCTGAAGGAAATCAGCTAAAGTAACCCCAAGACAATTTGCTATAGGTTAAAGAACCTTTTGACAATTCCTATTAGCATTTTCATAAGCCAATTTCAGAGAAAGTTCCTCATTATCAATTTGTCTTTCTAGTGCCATCTGTTAAGTATGCAAAGTGCACGCAAACATAAAAACATAAAAGAGTAAAAAAAAACAGCTTCAAAAATAAAACAAACAATCTAAATAAGGTAACTTGAGTCAATACTCTGAAATTTAATTGGTTATGAGAATATCAAAAATTTCCAAAAGTCAAAGTTGCATTAAAAACTGCAATTGCAGGCATCAAATATCACCCTTTACCCTGCTTTTCTCAGGCTGAGACATCAGGGAGAGAGAAAAAAAAATGGTGAAAAGAACACAGCCCCCCCTCCTCCTGCCTTTTCACCAGAGAAAAAGAGGGGGGTGGGAGGAAAGGAAAAAAGTTTGTTGTTAAAACGACAGGCTCCCTTTTTGGGGAAGACAGGGAGAAAAAATAGAGACACATAAATCATTTTGTACTAGGGTTTTGATCCCTGATGAAAGAGGGCGAGATGTTACAGACATGCCCCTCCTTGGATTTTTACTAACGCTTTTCTTGAGGTTTCCTGTCTAGTAATAAAGCAGTTACTAGAAGCGCAAGCCATTGCAGAATCATACGGGGAAGGTATTGGTTCTGCAGGCACCTGATTATCAAATTTATAATGAATCATTCCATGACTACGGGCCACGTAGTCAAAATTTGGACTGGGGCTCTCAGAGCCCCATGGAAATATTCCCCCAATTTTGTCCAAGTTGAAATTTTATGGACACTGTTTCCAAATTTAAGACAGAAGGCCAATTAACTCCTTTTTTGTCAAACGAGGGAGAGATTTCCCTCCATTTGAGGCAATTTTAGTGGAGGATTCGGTTGATTCTCTCAACTCTTGCAAATGTACAAACTTGCCCATGAGAGAATCTTCCATCTATACTTACGGGTAACCGGTTGTGTTTCAGACAGGTCGAAAGGCCAGCCTCTTCCAGGCGAGTAGGTACAGACAGTCCAAGACTGATTCTGATGAATCACGTCGGGGTCACCAGTTGCGGGTTTTGCCCCCCCGCAAATAATGGGCTGCTCATAATGAAGACAACACAAAGGTTTCTTGATACACGAGTGGCCCAGAACGTTATCTGAAGCCTGCTTTTATTAAGAGCCGATAAGGAAATAAAAGTATTCTGATATTTAATTGGTTAAAATACAGCGTTATGCCTAATATGGTTATTTTTAGCTATACCTGCTTAAGCGCTTTTACCACGTGTTTCCTATGCAGCTAGTAACTTCCTCAGTTTGAAAGTTCCTGTTAAGATCTAAGCATTGCTATTGTCATTGCAAACACAGCTTTCTAAATTGGGTCCTCCCAGTGGGCATCCATCTCAACCCGCATTTACTACTCAATTTATTCCAGTCCCAAATTCCATATATGTGTTCCAATCAGGAAAACTGATCTGCACATATACCATGGTGACCTTGTTCCCACATGAAAGAGGAGGCTTAAAAATGCCTAACTTAAAATTATACTATGAAGCAGCAGTTTTAGCAACAAAGTAGCGATTGGATTAACCTAACAGAGGATAGAATATTGAATATTGAGGGTTATGATTTGGTATATGGCTGGCATGCTTATTTAATATACGACAAGAAGGCCGACAAGATCTTTAAAAGTCATATTTTAAGGAATGCCTTACTGCGTGTTTGGAAAAAATACCAATATAGGTTAAATAACAAAATACCTATGTGGGGGGTGCCTAGAGATGCTATAGAGAATATAAGTATAGAACAAAAACAAGATCGAACTATATATGCAGAACTCCTTAGTATGGATAGAGGTGCACTGCAGTTAAAATCTATGAATACATTAAGAGACGAAAGGGTAATTCAAACCTGGTTCCAGTATGGTCAGTTACAGGCTAGATGGAAAAAAGACCAGAAATCCGGTACTATTCAAAATGAGGGTAACTTGATAAAACAAATTAGGGATCAGGGTCAAATGCCTATAAAAAGGTTGTATAATGTATTGATAGAAATAGACTCAGAAACAGAGTTAGTTAAAGATTGTATGATAAAATGGGCACAAAATTTTGAAGAACCAATAATGATGGAAACATGGGAAGAGATTTGGGTAAGAAATGTAAAATTTACACAAGCTCAGAACTTGAGAGAGAATTTCTATAAGATGTTGTACAGATGGCATTTAGATCCAAAAAGGCTAGCCTGTATGTATCCGAACCTACAATCTAAATGTTGGAGATGTGATTGTGTTAATGCCACGTATTACCATATCTGGTGGACTTGTAAAAAAGTCAAAGCATTTTGGATAAAAATATGATGGGTTATTCAAAATATCTTGAAAAAGAGGATAAAGTTCACACCCCAGTTGTTTTTGTTAGGCATAGTTTCAGACTGTACTGTCATAGAGACTAATCTGATATTGAATCTAACGACGGCAGCAAGACTGTTGGTGGCGCAAGAAGGAAGAGTTGCCTACTATCCAAGAATGGACGTTAAAAGTAGCAAACTTAGCAGAGATGGCCAAGCTGGATTGGAAAAGATGGATTGACTATATTCAAAACAAATTCCGGACTAAAAAATTTCAGCTTATGAATGAAGGCATAAAGAATGTTACAATTTATTCAAAGTTAGTTTAATCAAGAGTTAAAGCACAAAAATAGTAACAGGTCAAAATTAGTTAGCCTATGTTAGCATATGGTTGTTAAATGTTTATACCCTGTATTTTGCTTTGGGAGGTGGGGGGGAGGGAGGGGGGAAGAGGGAAGGGCAAGGGGGGTGATAATTGTAAAATTTATTTTTTAAAAAAATAATAAAAAAAAGAGTTGGGGTCTCTTCCCCTCCCCCTTTAGGGCCCACCGGTGCAAACAACAAGACCCCCACCAAGGGGAAGGGGGGTAGGACAGAGGACACTTTACAAGGCGGTGGGGGGGGGCGGATTGAAAGCCCCCACCCCACTGCGAAGGGCTTGAGTGGTGGTCGAGAGGAATAAACAGCCGAAGAGGAGGGGGTCTCGAAAGCGGTTTTGCCTTGCGATTTGCCGGGTGTGTGGAGTGGGGTTGGGGGCTCATCCGTCTCTGCTCGGCGGTGGCCAGACTTCCCACTCACCCACCCGGGGGCCCAAAGGGGTTTGGGCAGCCTTGGAGAGAAGGCGGGGGGCTTCAGAGGAGGCAGAGAAAAACTGCGCAGGCGCGGGGGGCGCCCCTTGTTATGCATTGGGGGGGGGATAAGCCCCTGTTGCCTCGCTGCAGCCCGCAAGGAGGCGGGGCGAAAAAAGAGGAGAGGAGGGGGCGGTTGCCCGTCTCCACTTTCGCTTTCGTTTTCAGGGACTTTCGCTGCAGGAGCCACGTAGCACCGCGGGGAAGGAAACCGAGGTCGCAGAGCGAGACGGAGGCCCCTCCACGGCGAAGGCAAGAAGGGAGGAGGGTCTCACGGGAGTGAAGGTCCCGCAGGGAGAGACCCCTCCAGATCCGCGGAAAGCCCACCCTCCCACCTAGCTCCCTCCGCCCGGGCTGAGCTCTCTGCTCCCCCCACCCCGATTGCGTTCCCGCCCCCACCCAGGCCGTCGGAAAGAAAGGCGCCCCCTCCCCCCAAAAGCGAAAGCGGGCAGCAGTTGCGCCCACCCCCTCCCCCGCTTCCCTTCCTGCTCCAGGATCGCCCGGCGCCCCCGAGCAGCTCTTTTGCCTTTGGGTGGGGCAGGGAAGAAAAGAGGGGGGCAGTGCCCCTCCCTTTGCGGGGACGGGGGGCTATGCAGGGTCTTAGGGACCCTCGCTTAAAAGTGTCGGGGGTCTCTTGAATGTGGTGGGAGGGGGGCACGGCTTCTTCCTTCTCCCCATAGAAGACCCGCTGGGAGAGGCGTCACGTCTGGGTCAGCCGTGGGGCGGCTCGTGACTTAAAAAGGAGGGGCAGCGCTCCCCTTTCTCCCCCCCCTCCCAGGAGCCGCGCCCCCAGCCCCTCCTTCCACTCAGAAAGGGAGGGGAGATCTGTCCGTCTTCAGCCTGGAATGAAGGAGACGTTTTCTAAGACTCCGAACAATTAAGCAGTTCGTGGTTAATTAACCATTAGCAATTAAGCTTGCCAAAGGAAGTTGTGGGGATGTCCAACACCGGAGATTTTCAAGGAGAGAGTGGGTGACCATTTGTCTGTAATGGTTGGGGGTCTCCTGCTCCAGGAGGGGGTTGAACTAGATGACCTCTGAGGCTCCTTTTGACACTGCCATTCCATGATTCTGTAAGGGTCTCCTGCTTGAGCAGGAGGGAGGACTAGATGACCTCCAATGTCCCTTCCAACTCTGGTTTTCTCAGAGTCCCCTGCTTGAGCAGGGGATTGGACTAGATGACCTCTGAGGTCCCTTCCAACTCTGTGATTGTGTAATTCTGCAAAGGTCTCCTGCTTGAACAGGGAGTTGGACTAGGTGACCTCCGAGGTCCCTTCCAGTTCTGATTCTGGTTACCTCTCATTCCTCCCCCCCCCACCAGACTAAGGAACCCCCTGGAACCACCCGCAGCCAAGAATGACCTACCAGTCAACTTTGGAGACGGCCTGGCTAGATGTGAGAACATCCTCTGAAAGGGTTTGTGTGGGTGCTTGTGTGTGACTGTTTTGGGAAAGGGGACATGCTCGGAATTCCCCCCCCCCAATAGCCTCCAGGGCAAGTTTGGGACGCCCCCCCCCCCCATCCTGCTCCCAACCAGCCCCTTCTTACGACAGGCAGCAAGGGAGGTTCTGCTGGCAAATTATGTGGTGGCCCTCCCCCAAAGAATGGGGGTCCTCCAGCCCCACTTCCCCCTCCCCCTTTTCCACTTGGTGGCCCCTCCTGCCTTCCCTCTTTCCCCTCCCTCCCTGCCCCTCCTTTGCTCCCTTCCTGACTCTCTTCAGGGGCTCCAGAGCAGCTTCAGGGCAGGGCCTTGAATGGGGTGGGGGACCAGACTGCGGTTTCTAGGGAGGGGGCCGCTGACAGGTGTCTGAAAGGGTGTCAAGAGCCACGTCTGACCTGTGTTTTCTTTCCACTCTTCCAGGAAGCAATGGATGAGGAGGCCACACTGGGTAAGTGAGGAGGCCACACCTGGAATTTGAGTGGGGGTCTTGGGGGGGGGGTCAACACGCTTCCCATAGTGGGCGTAGTTTTTGCTGGCAGGCCCACTGAAGGGCTGCCTTGGGCCCTCTGTGGAGACCCCTCTCCACTCCTGAGCTACCCTCTCCCTCCCTCCCTGAGGGTCTCTGCTGCCCACCAAAGGTCCCCTCCGGCCTCTATCTAATCCGCTAATCTTTAGGGTCTTGGAGACTCCCCTTGGACTGTGTCCGTTTCGGGATGGGGGATATGCAGGACAGCCATAGAAGGCAGCCATCTCACTGGTGGGCTGCGAGGATCAGGCAAGCAGGAAAAATGGGGTGGAGGGTGTTGGGCCTTGGATGGACCCATTTCAGCAAACTCTCTGGATCGACCAGACAGGATCCTTCACGATTTCCCTACTCTACACGGATTGTCCTCCCTGTAGGTTTGATCTCACTCTGTCCGAAACAAACCAAGTTGGAATGCGGCTTGCAAACTTCCTGGAGGGAGACGGGGAGGGTCAAGCCTGGTTGGTCAAGCCTGTCTCTGTATCCTGCCCCCCCCCCCAGCCCAGTGGGTCAGAGATCCTCCCGCAACCCTTTGTCACTGGTCTCAAGTCTCTTCCGGGTCACTCAACTTGGAACCAGCTTTGCTGGTGACGACCGGATGCAGTGGCCATATTCGGATATATGGTGGTGGGGCGCTGATGTGGGGCTCACTCTTGGGACCCAGGCTGCCCTCTGAAACCAGAGGGTAGTTTTGCAATTTTGGGCTTCGTCGTTTAATCCGCGGAGTTTTCCTAAAGTTGGGATTTCCGTGTTGTGAGAATCTGCGCGGCTGAGCAGCCCAATTTAGCAATTCTGGCAGAGTCCCCAAAAACCATCATTAAATCACTTCAGGACAGGGGGGATTCTTTTCCAAAATCCTCAACCATTTCCAGCCTGCTCAATGAGGCCCCATGTTGGATTATGGTCCCCTTTTTCTTCCTGGGCACTTGATAAATCTCTCGATTCCTTTTTGTAATGTTGTATTCAGAACCCGTAGGTGAAGACGCCAAACTCCGGCTCATCCTCGTCGGAAAGTCCGGAGGCGGGAAAAGTGCCACGGGGAACACCATCCTCGGTTGGAAGGAGTTCGAGTCCATCGTGGCGGCAAAGACCACCACCCTGCGTTGCAAAAAAGGGCAGGGGGATTGGCAGGGTAGGATGATCTCCGTAGTCGACACGCCAGGCATTTTTGATTCCGAAAACTATGATGAGATTGTACGACGGGAGATCATGGCTTGCGTGGAGCTCTCCCGGCCTGGCCCCCATGCCCTGATTTTGGTGAGCCAGGTGGGACGCTTCACCACTGAAGACGCAACCGCCGCTAAGTGTGTCTGGGATATCTTTGGGGCCGAGTCCGCCAGGCACACACTCGTCGTGTTCACCTGTGTGGAGGATTTGGGCGGGACCCCCCTGCAGGAGTACATCCAAAAGTCCAGCAACAGGAATCTGCAGGGAGTGATTCGGCAATGTGGGAACCGCGTCTGTGGGTTCAACAACAGGGCCAAGGGAGATGAGCAGAAGAGGCAGGTCTCAGTTCTGATGAACATGGTGCAGACAACTGTTTCGGCAAATAGGGGAAGATACTACACCAACCAGCTGTACGAAATACCCAACGTTCGGGACAAGGACGTCAAAGCGTTCCTGGCCGAGAACAAAAGGGGCAGAGAAAGGTTGTCCCAGAGACACTGGAGCTCCATCAAAATTGTGAAAGTGGCTGCAGCGTGTTGCTTGTTCGTGGCCATTGTGATCGCCATTATTCTCATGGTCCACTATTTGTGAGGGGATTCCTTCTTTCTTCCTTTGTAACCGTCTGGTTCGGGCCCGCAACCGAACAGGACGGATACAGACGTCGACGGATAGTTAGGACTGCAGCAACAACCATCACAACCAGCCTCTACCGTCCATTGTAGATTCCATGAGTCAGAAGGAGGGCTGTGAAAATAGCTACAGACCCCTCCCATCATGGACAGAATCTATTTTAATTTCTCCCCTCAAGTTGATGCCATAGGGCCGGGATGGAGAACCTAAGGCACGTGTGTCACAGGTGGCATGTGGAGCCATTTCTGAGGGCACGTGAGGTGTTGCCCTGTCAGCTCCAGCACTCATTTGCATGCTGGCCAGCTAATTTCAGCCTTGATTTTCAGCCGTTTTCGCCCTCCGGAGGCTTCCCTGAAACCTCTGGAAAGAGAAAAATGTCCCAACGCGCAAACTGGAAGTTCAGGAATGGACTTCCAGTTTGCACATTGGGCTGATTTTCGCCCTCCTGAAGCCTCCGGAGGGGGAAAAACGGCCCAACACGCAAACCAGAAGTCCGAGAACAGCCCATTTCTGGCCTTTGGAGGGCCTCTGGAGGGGGTGGGGAAGGCCTTTTTCGCCCTCTCCAGGCTCATAGAAAGGGTCTGCAGCCTAGGGAGGGCGAAAAATAGGTTCCATCCTGCCATTGCGTGCGAAAAGCAGGAGGGAGCGTGGGCATGCACGGGGAGGGGGTGCATAGAATTATGGGGGTGGGCACGCACCCCCTCCCCCACGCTCCTCCCTATTTTTGCCACATGATGGCAAAAAGGTTAGCCACCACTGCTATAGGTGTCAAACTGGATTTGTTTGAGGCCCAGATCAGCATTGAGTTCTCCTCAGTGGGGGAGCCCCTGTGCCCCGTTTTCAGCCTGGACGGCCTCCTGCAGCACTTTGTTGGCCAAAAGGGGGCGCGGGAGAGCCTGGGCTCATCTAGTAAGTAACTAGTAAGTCTTTCTCGTCTTTTCTATTAACTGTCTGCTTATCTTCTTACGATTATAACTTTATAGCTTGTATCTTAACATTTATATTGCTTTATTTAGTTTCCTATCAGGATTGCTGTTGATTGCTCGTTTAGTAGCCTAGGACTATCGCTGAGTGTTGTATCTTACGGTTTTTTTATGGTATGATTGTGGTGCTTTATCACTTATTGCTTGTATCTACTCTGAGAGCTTCTGCACCGGAGACAAATTCCTTGTGTGTCCAATCACACTTGACCAATAAAAAACGTTCTGTTCTCATATGAATTGAATAATTTAGAATATTTTGTTTTAAAATGGATAAGGATAATAATGAATATATGTACATTTGGTAGATGATTGGTGATATTTTGCATAACTCTTAAATAGTGATGTATATTATAAAGATATCTTATTGTTGATAAATAGTTTAATAAGGAAGTAATGAAAGATTGGTATATGTATGAAGTGAGTACTTAGAATACTCTTTTTAAAAATGAAGGAATAACATTTTTGTTCGAATGTATGATGTACAAGGACAAGAATGAACATAAGCATACTTGATGGATGATTGGCGGGATTATGCATAATCGAAAGTAGTGATGTAGAAACATAAACAGTTGGTAAATTCTTTTACACTGTAAAAATAATCTGCGGCTTCGCCGGGCCGCATTAGGGTGGGCTCAATCATGGGATGACAAATGAGTCTGACCACACGGTTTACTCGGGATGATTGCGCCCAGAATGTGTTCTGGAGTCTCCTTTTATTAAGTCAGAAGGCATTCAAAAAAGTTTCCGTTATACAGCGTGTGATTACATGATTGGTTACCTGCTTGTTGCAGGGCAAAACTAAGCAGGTTAGCATGTAGCTATATCTTAGCATATAATTGGTTGAAGCTTTCCATAGGATGTGGTTTTTTCTCTCATGTCCGGAGTTCTCCGGACAGGCTCTGTGGTTAGCATTTCTTGCATAAACAGCAGGTGTTCAAGCGCAACAAAGGATGTGGTATTCAATGTCGTTAGGCTACCTTGTCAGGTTGACTTTCATTTAATGTGAAGCAAAGTTATTTGACCATTGCAAAAGATCCCGACAATAATCAGAATGAGATAAGTGATTACATAAAGGTATATTGTTATTAAATAGAGAATCAAGAATGCAAGAGAATTAGGTTTGCTGAAAAGAAAGAAATATTAACCGTCATTGAATATATGATGTACAATGAAAGTGAGGTACTTAGTTATATTAGATGGAAACTTTGTGTTTGTATACGTAATTGAAAATATGGATGCACAAACGCTTGTAACCAAACAACATGCTGTATGTAATGGATGAGAGTTTTTTATGTTGTCTTTTATATTTAAAAATAAAAAAATTAAAGAATGTTCTGTTCTGTTCTGTCCTGTTTTGTATTCTGTTCTGTTCTCTTCTGTATTCTACCCTGCCGTATTCTTCCCTTATTCCTTATTCTTTCCAAAGTTTTAGCAGGCAGCCGAAGATGCTGCGTTGGGGGGGGGGGAGGGAGACTAGGAGATTGGGCACCCCTCACTTTGACATCTTCCCTCCGGGGGTGTCATTTTATGTCTTCCCCTCTTTTCTCTGAATCCCAGGATAATGTTGCAGGGGACACAGTCAAACATTCCTTATCTAAAGAGAGAGAGAAAAAATCTTTCCTCTTCCAAATCTGAACTCAGAATCGCTTGCCTGCAAAGTGAAAATCCCAAACGTTTCTAAAATTATAATTTATAAATGATAAATTACGGTATTGGGAGAGCTGAACCTGAAATTTTACTCTACGTAGATGATACCTCCGGATTTACCGAAGGAGCAGAAATATCTCCTCGTCGCATTTCACCCAAACAAAATTCGGCCTCTCTTTACCACCAGCAGTCTCCAAACGTGTCCACTTTAAGGCTTGTGGACGTGGACTTCCACTCCCAGAATTCCTCAGCCAGCAAGTTTTGAGACCCCTGAGTTAGGAAAGGGAATTTTCCGCCTTGTTTGGGAGGTCCGCCTTCAAAGCTGCCATCCTGGGGCAGGGAAGTTAAAAGGTGGGTCCTACGCCAATCAAGGAGAGACAGCTGAAATTTGTTTCCTACAGGCCTAAGAAGTGGCTACTACAAGAACTAACAAGACAAGGGCATCCACTCTGGGCTCACATTGGTTGAACCCAGAGCCCAGGGCAAACTGCATTCTTCACCCATTTTTCTCCTTGAAGCAGCCTCGGGGAGACATGGTGGTCACTTTAGCTTTCCCTCCAGCACCCACCCTCCCAGTCCAGGACAGACTGTCTCTGCGTGGCAGTGAAGCACCAGTGTAAGGAGCGTAAGACGGCAGCTTCAGGGTGATCAGCTCGGCTGGGCACCTTGCCCCTCAAGTGTGCCAGACAAGCACGTGGGGACAGACGGTATCTAGTTGCAGCCCGCTGGCCCCTTGATCAGGGCACTCTGGGGCTGTGCAGCCCACGCAGCCCAGCTGAGTCGCTTCCCTGCCCAAGCAGAAGACGGAGGCAAAAGCGTGGGGGGAGGGACAGGTGGTCCGGACATGTGCAGGCCGCAGGAAAGCTGAGTCAGTGGGCTGAGGTGGGCAGCCGCAGGAGGCTCGTTTTAGCGCAGTGATACCGGCAGCAGACGGAGGCAGAGGCGCAGGGTGGAAGGTAGGCAATCTTGACACCCAGTGTGGGCCACAGGCAAACTGGGAGGCACAAAGACAAGCCTCCCATGGCCGCTCACCCACTGCGGCACACCGCCTTGGCTTTCTCCTGGCCTGTGAGGCATGTCCACAAATGGCTTCGTGCGATGCATGCGCTCATCTGGACTGCAACTCGGAAGAGAAGAGGAGCTGCCCAGGGGCCCTGCATGTGCCGGAAAATGAACTTCTGTTTTCCCAGCAAATCTTCCGGTTACTGCCATGCATCCTCACGCCGGAAAACGGATGACCAGCTCTTCCGGTTTACGTCACTGCTGCGTGCACAAAGGCCGGCCAATTGTTGCGTGCGCATGCATGCCCGAAACCCAGAAGAGGAACGGGCAATGCCACGCGTGCCAGGTGACATGGCTCCATGTGCCACTTTGGGCACGCCTATTATAGGTTCGCCATCACGGACTTAGGGAATCAACTCACATTGCGCTGCGTGGGTTGTGGCTGCTGCCAACACCGTCAACTCACAGGCGCTCACTGCCTCCTGTCCTGGTTGTGCCCATTCCCCTCCTCACTAAGGCTTATTTTGGGGATAGGTCTTATTTTTGGGAAAACCTAATATTTGTTGCCCAAATCACCCCTTGCCTGGCTT
This sequence comes from Natrix natrix natrix, assembly GCA_029891615.1. Taxonomy (NCBI): domain Eukaryota; kingdom Metazoa; phylum Chordata; class Lepidosauria; order Squamata; family Natricidae; genus Natrix; species Natrix natrix. Next base: position 65,515 of record JAKRSK010007342.1, read on the forward strand.
CACGGTGTTGCAAACGACTTGTTTTGTGTAGGGTTCCCCCTGCCCCCCGGTTGCTTCCTTTTGCAAGTTCGCCTGGGCAAACTACTACAAAGTTTATAAAAGTCACAAGTGCATTGTGGGAGGGTGGAGTGAGGGGGGGGGGCAGAAACGGCAGGGATGAAGCTCCAAATATCCCTCAGTTCTGTTTTCCCAGCCAGAGCTGGACACCTTCCCTCCATCCAGCCCTCGGGTGGAATAGAATTTAGAATAGAATTTAGAATAGAATGAAATGGAACGGAACACAGAACACAGAATACAAGATAAAATAGATTCTTTATTGGTCACGTGTGATTGGACATGCAATGAGAGTGTCTCCGGTGTATAAGCTCTCAGGATGCCTACAAGCAACAAGTGATTAATCATGATTATAATCTTAAAATACAATCCTCCTAAATCATAAGATACAACATTCAGTGATAGCCATAGGGTACTAAATAAGCAATCAACATAAAACCATGAGATACCGAGAGCAAAACCATGGTCGTAAGAAGCCAAGGAAATGGGTCATGGGAAAGATGAGAAGGATCATAGGGGATACAGCCCTACGATTATCCTAGCTGGTTTGACATCCCAGGGCATGTGGGGGAGGGGAGCTGCCTTTGTGTCTGGTTGTTTTGGCGTGTGATGGTTGCCAGGGGAACAGCAGTGGGTGGGGGATGGCTCTCAGGTGGGCCAGCACTCAAACCTTCAAAGGTTTTCGTGACAACGGATGTCAGAGCCACCGGTTGGTAACCATTGAGAGCCTCGATGGAGGAGGAAAACATGGTGATCCGGGGGCCCCTTCATATCTCCGTTTTGGAGTGAGATTGAAGGGCTGTGGGCTGGAGGTGGGGTTGTTGCATTGTGTGGTGCATTATATGAAGGGAACTTTTCTCCAGGCTTAGCAGATTAACCGAGTTGGAAGGGACCTTGTAGGTCATCTAGTCCAACTCCCTGCGCAAGCAGGAGACCCTAAATACCATTTCTGACAGATGGCAGTCCAGTTTCTTCTTGAAAGCCTCCAGTGATGAAGCTCCCACAACTTCTGCTCCATGGGTGGATTGTTCTCACTGTCAGAAAATTCCTCCTCCTTTCCGGGTTGAGTCTCTCCTGGCTCAGTTTCCATCCATTGTTCCTTGTCTGGTCTTTGGGTGCTTTGGAAAACAGCTTGACCCCCCCCCCCCCTCCTCTCGGGGGCGGCCCCTCTGTCATGCTTCCAAGAAATACGTCCCTTGAAATAAAGCCCAAGGCATCCATTGTCTGTTACAGTCTGTTTATTAGAAACATATCAAATTGGCAAAGGACTTGGTGCCTTTCTTGAGTTTGGCCTTGAAGAGGTTTCTTTCCTTATCCCCGAAGCTTCTTCAGAATCTGAGGAAGCTTCTGGGATGAGAAGCAAAACCTCTTCAGGGAAATAACAAAGTCCAGTGGCCTTTTGGGGGGAGGGGAAAGCAGCCTTGGAATGAAGCAGCCAAGGAAAGCCATGGCTGTCTGTGCTGACCCAGGTGTGTTTGAATGATATCCCCCAGGGGTCTCCATCGGTGATGAAGACACTCCAGGATCAGAGGAGGGTACATAGCCATCCAGGCGCACTCTTCTTGTCCTCCTCCAGCATCTCTTCAGTGTAATAGGGCTTCGGAAAATTCTTCTGCGCAAGGTCATCCACCATCCGAATCAACTCATCCACCTGATCCTGCTGTTCCTTCCCTTTGGCCTTGTTGTTGAAAGCCAGGCACCGATTCCCACAACTCTCGATTTGCTTCCTCAGAGACTCCAAGCTTTTCTCTCCCTCGGACAGCACCTCCTGAAGAGGGCGCCCCTCCAGGTCTTCTTTGCGGGTGAACAAGAGGATCAGGTAGGCCTTGGCGTTCAGCCTGAAGATGCTATCGATGATGTCGGCGACCTCAATTTCCTCCTGGCTGAAATGGCCCATACGGATGACCTGTATAATGACGTGGGGACCCGGGGCGCAGAAGCTGACACATTTCTTAAGTTCCTGAATAGTCTTTGGCTGCTTGCATTTTGTATCAAAAAGGCCCGGTGTGTCGATCACAGCCAGGGTCCTCCCATCCGCCAGGACCTTAGTTGCCCTCTGACATTTGGCGGTGACGGATTTGGCCTCCATCTTGGATTTAAACGCTTGCCTCCCTAAAATGGTGTTCCCGGTGGCGCTTTTCCCGTTGCCCGTTTTGCCAACCATGACGATCCTCAGGTCTGGAACTGAAAGGAAGAGAAGAGACAAAGGGGTCAGAGACCTCCCGTCACTCGCAGGGAAGAGAATGAAGGGGAGAGAATGACAAGAAGGCAGCAAGCCACAGTGGGAAAGCAGAAAGGCTTAACGCGTTCTTTCCATCCGTCTCTCCACAAAGGGAAAAAACAGCCCCCCCGGTCAGAAACAGGACTGTAAAAATACAGACTAGAAATAAACATTAAAATAGGCGATAAAATGATAAGAGAACACCGTAACTCAGGGGACCAATGTTCCCTCTAATTTTTTTTCAGTGTGTGGGGAAAAGTATAGCACCTGAATTTTTTTAGCTATAATTGCCATCAGAGCAGATGTTGGGGAGGGGGGCAGGGAGGAAAAGGGTCCCCTCCCTCTCCTTCAGACCCCTAGGATGGAAGGAAGGGAAGGGAGGGGAAGGAAAGGAAATTGGAAAGAAGAAAAGGAAAGGAAAAAGGAAAGGAAATGGGAAAGAAGAAAGGAAAGGAAAAGAGAAAGGAAAGAAAAAGAGAAAGGAATGGGAAAAGAAGGAAAGGAAAAAGAAAAGGAAATGGGAAAGAAGAAAGGAAAGGATGAAGAAGGAAAGGGAAAGGGATGGGAAAAGAAAAAAAGGGAAAGGAAATAAGGAAAGGAAAAGAGAAAGGAAAGAAGAAAGGAAAGGAAATGGCAAAGAAGGAAAAGGAAAAGAGAAAGGAAAGGAAATGGGAAAGAAGAAAGGAAAGGAAAAGAGAAAGGAAAGGAAATGGAAAAGAAGGAAAGGAAAAAGGAAAGAAAAGGAAAAGAGAAAGGAAAGGAGAAAGGAAAGGAGAAAGGAAATGGAAAAGATGGAAAGGAGAAAGGAAAGGAGAAAGGAAAGGAAAAGAGAAAGGAAAAGGAAAGGAAGATAGAAGAAGGACAGAAAGGGAAAGGAAAGAGTGGAAAGGATTGGGCCTGCTCAAAAATCAAGTCTCAGGGTCCTTGTGGACCCCTTTGGCTCAGACAGTCCAATTCCATGCTGGTTCCCTCTCTGCCCGAAGCGAAGGGATCGCAGAAAGACTGCCCAGTCCAGAACGGGGCTTCAGACGACGCAATGCCTGAGAAACGGCGAATATGCAGAGAAAAGCAGGCTACAACCAGCGAATCACATTTTCCCAGGAACCAACGAAGCCCCATAGGACCAATGGGAATTCTCCATTCTGCAACGTCATCGGTCTCCGGGCAGAGTCTTTCTTGATTTCACCAATCACCAGATGGAGGAGAGAGTTTGGTGCAGACAGAGAGAATGGAGGGAGGGGGGATATTTTCAGTCATACCGTATTTTAAGACACTAAAAAACACTGCGCTGCAGTTTGAAACTTCTGCGTGGCATTATCTTGTTATGTGCGTGCCCACGCAGGCGCGCAGCTTAAGAGGGAACATTGCAGGGGCGTCCAACTCGATTTCATTGAGGGCCACATCAGGGTTGAGTTTGACCTCATGGAGCCAGGGTGGGCGTGGCCAGCCCGACGTCACTCGTGTTGGGGGGCCTGTGGGGGCCTGAGTGCTGATCCAGTGAAAATGGCCTCCCGAGCTCCATTTTCAGCTGTGATGGCCTCCTGCAACCCTCTGCCAGTGAAAAGGGAGCTCAGAAGGACTCCGTTTTCAATGGCAGAGGCATCGTGTGCTGGTCCTTCGCTATTTCCAGGGCGGCCCTAGGAGCCAGATCTAAGCACCCTGTGGGCCAGATCCAATTCCCGGGCCTTGAGTTTGACCTCCCTGCCTTAGCTAATATAAATCTTAACGAATATAAATCACCGAGATCTGAAGGAACTGGCAGATACGATCTGGGAACCATTGTACCACATTTCTCAGAGATCCTGGAGGACCAGGGAACTACCTGAAAGTTGGAAAAGAGCTGATGTGGGCCCCATCTTCAAAAAAGGGAAAAAAGTGGATCCGGGAAACTATCATGTATAATTTATATAATTTAAGGTATAATTTACAGGGACTTCAGTAAGGCATTCGACAGAGTAGACCACAACCTGCTTCTTGGTAAGCTAGAAAAAATGTGGGATAGATAGTCTCACCCCCTGATGGATTTGTAACTGGCTGGCAAACCCTACTCAAAGAGTAGTCCTTAAAGGGTAATACATCTACATACAGCAGAGCGAAGTAAGCAGTGGGGTACCACGAGGTTCCCTCCTAGGCCCAGGACTCTTCAGTATCTTCAGAAATCACTCAGATGAAGGAAGGGAAGGGAACGCGTCAAATGTGCGGAGGACACTAAGGTGACGGGAATAGCCAACACCCCAAAAGAGAGGCTTAAGAAGACGGCACCCCCCACACTCCCCTAACCGAGATTTACCTGACTCAGCTGCACCCATGTTGCCGGTGCTCCGGTGCTCCTCCGCCGATCTTCAGAGTTTCTAATCCTCTTCTGGCAGGAAGGGAAGTCACAGGAGTGAAAACGAAGGAAAAAAGAAAGTGTGGGGGGGAAGGGGAGGCTGGGCTGTTTTCTGCAGTCTTCCTCTTGGGACTTACAAGACCTCCATTTGGCAAACATAAATACGGATACTTGGTTACGACCGTAATTGAATTCAACGCTTCTGTCGTTAAGCGAGGCATTCGCTAAGTGCATTTTAACTCAATTTTACTACCTTTCTGGACACCGCTGTTAAGTGAACCCCACAGCGGATAAGTTAGTCTCCCAGTTGTTAAGCGAATTGGGGCTCCCCCCCTCCGTGGACTTTGCTTGTCCGAAGGTCGCAAAAGGGGATCACGTGAGCGCGGGATGTAAGTATGAACCTGTCGTCAAGCCTCTGAATTTTGACCCCGTGATCACAGGGAGGCTGCAACGGTCGTACACCTGAAAACCAGTTCTAAGTCACTTTTTCCAGGGCCATTGTAACTTTGAACGGTCTCTAAACAAACGGTCGTAAGCCGAGGACTGCCTATCATGATGAGATCAGTGTATGTTTACACAATTTGATGCGTTTTTCCACGGCTTCAACGTGTTCTTAACATGGGAAACGTATGCTATGTATTTTTTTGAAGCTTAACCATTCATCCAACAGGTCTTCCTTGTCATAAATTTCACTCTGATTTTAATTGGCTTTAGAGCAGAGCCCTCAAAGTCCATTTCGTTGAGGGCCCCATCAGGGTTAAGTTTGGCCTTGGAGGGCAGGGGGTGGGTTGGTGGGGATGGGCGTGGCCAGGGTGGGCATTTTACACAGACTCAAGATGCGCTTTCCCCCTTCCTTCTTTCCACAGGACTCCCCGGCCTCCAGCAGCTCTCTGCCTGCCGAGCATAGACGGACCATGTAGATGCCCTCAAGTGGCCCCTTGTGGGCGCTCCAGCAACACTGCTGGACAAAATGGGCCCTGCAAAACCCCGCGAGGCCTCCGCATGGCCCGTTTTTGGCCGGCCGAGTGCTGCTGGAGGCCGGGGAGGCCCAAAATGGGCTGTGTGGGGGTGTTAGTGGTACTAGTGCGATTAAGCACTAGCAATGAACCCCAGGTAGAGGTTATAACAGAGCAACCCTGTAAAGTATACGCAGCGTGCGATAGATAAAGCAACCACACTGAATAATGGATAGTAAAGTAACAAAAATAAACTTTACTTTTTGAAGAATATAGCAAAATCCATAAACACAGCCAAAAAGTCATACACAGAGAAAAACAGTTCAATACCTTGGATAACTTGGATACAAGTAGCAAATAACTTACACACAGTAAGTAGTAGCAACAGTAGTAACAGTTAGACAGCAGTTATCATACATCAAGCAAGAGAGAGAGAGAGAGCCAACATCAGCTGCAATTTATATGCTGTAATCTACTAATTAGCAGATCTCCTCTCTTAAAGATACATAACATGCCTTGTGCAATATATTGTCTACCCAACTTGTTGGTTACACCCTAACAGGGGGCCACACGTTCCCTCCTCCCATGGCCCACTTGGGTCGGCAGAGGCATCACGGGCCGGTCCGTAGATTTAAGCAACCCGTGGGCCAGATGTGGCCCGTGGGCCTCGAGTTTGTCACCCCTACTTTAAAAGTTAATCTGAACCCCTTGATTTTTTACTCCCCAAAGTGGCAAAACCTGTAGGTGAGTTTTCTGAATCCGGCAGGGAAAATCCTGCATCCTGGTGGGCAGCTTCCTTCTGCCCTCTCCCCTCCCCAGGGCTGCCAAGGGAGACCCCCCTCCCCGTACACCCCCGAGGGCCAGGCCAGGGGCAGTGGAGGCCCTGCCCAGCTGCCCGGAGGGGGGGAGAGGACTTCCACGGCCCAGTTCCCAAGGGCCCATGGCTCGGTACCAGACGTTGGGGAGCCCAGAGAGGAATCAGGGATGGGAATCTCATCCGGTTCCAAGGCTTTGGAAGAGAGGCATAACTGGCCAGGGAAAAACCGATCCCTCCACCTCCCTGCCCTCTTTTGCTCCCAATTAAAAAACCACTGTGGATTTTGTATCTCTGGGTGCTCCTCCAATTGCAACGCTTCATTTAGTGGCCATCCAAAGTTAGGACAGCTTTTCGCACCGACGACCGTTGCAGCATTCCCCACAGCCACGGGATCAAAATTCCAATGCTCACATTTATGATGTCACGCGATCCCGCTTTGCGACCTTCTGAGGAGCTGGAAGCAAGAGGTGCTTCGCAGCCATGGTCCTCGCTTAATGACTGCAGAGATTCACCTGACATCGGCTGTGGGAAAGGCCGTAAAATGGAGTGAGAGCTCACTTAACGATGGCCTCACTTAACAAGAGGAATTTGGGGCTCTCTGGCGGTCGTAAGTCGAGGACCGCCAGCATTTAGGGACAAAATGAAAGGGAGGGCTGGGCTCAGCTAAGGGCTGGAGCTGCCAGGGTTAAAATGGGAGTCTGGATTGGGGGGGTGTCTTTCGCATATCCAGGTTTCTCCCCCCACCCCCCAAAGAAAAACAGACCCCTATAGCCACCACTGTGGCGTTTCTGCTTCTGTCTGTCCGGCTGGAGAAGTTTAGGAAATCCGGCAATGAAACTTGGTTATTATGGGCTGGGAAATCAGATACAGATTGACAGAGTTGAATGGGACCTTGTAGGTCATCTAGTCCAACCCCCCCTCCCCCAAGCAGACCCCTACAGCATTTCTGACAGATGGCAGGCACAAACACACTGAGAAATCAGTCAGATCTTTTTCTCTATGCCAGAAATAAAAATAAAAATTAGCGTCCTGTTTTGGGATAGTTTAACCATTTGGGGTTTATAGTCTTTTTGTTGTTAACAGCCGTTAAGGGAGCAGACCCCAAAGGAACACAAAACGTTGACAAAGCAGCTGGACCTCTTGAGGACACAGAGCAGAGGCCCCTCCCCTTTACTCTTCTCTCTCCAAAGGAGGCTCCCTCCCACAGGAACATCTCCACCCACCTCCCCAATGAAAAGGAGGGAGTCCCGGCCGCCTGGTCCTCCCCCCCCCCCCGAAGCTGCCCAGCCTCGAAGCAGGACAAGGCGGCTGGAGGGGGTTCCCCCCTCTCCTGTGCGCCCCCCTCCCGCAATTTGCAGGACCATCCGACATGCCCCTAGGTGGGAGGGGGAGGACGGACAACCCCCCCCCTCGCATCCCTGCCCTGGCGAGCTGGGCGGGGGGAAGCAGCCCACCGGGAACCCACCTGAATCGGAGGGAGCCGGCCAGGCGCTCCCTTGACTCCTGCGTTCCGAGTTCGAGCGAGCAACCCGAAGAAACAACGGGCGGTTCCAGCTTCGTTCTCCGCGCTTTCGCTTTCTCCATGGGCGGGTCAGAAAAAGAACAGAAGAAGAAAAAAGGAAGGAAAAAAAGAAGGGCGGGACTCATCCCTCCATCTCCTCATTTGCACCGGAGAGTCAGGCAGGCCGGGACGTCAATCCATCAATCAGAAGACAGCTGTAAGGGGCTTTGGAGGTCTTCTAGTCCCAACCCCCTGCTCAAGGAGGAGACCCTTACAGAATCATAGAATCGTAGAGTTGGAAGGGACCTTGGAGGTCATCTAGTCCAACCCCCTGCTCCAGCAGGAGACCATCTACAATCGCTCAGGATTTGGTTCCACTCATGAGGTCCCTTTAATCCCCGGGTGGATGAGGCCGTTCGGTTCCTGCTAAAAACGGACTAAAACACATCAAAATCCAAACTTGATTCAATTTTTCGATCTACATTTTGCCAAGTGGTTTTCCTGACTTGATCGTGTTCGCCCGGTCTCCCAAGTTTCAAGAAGAGACTAGACTGCCCATCTGTCAGAAATGGCCGTAGGGGGTTGGACTAGATGACCTACAGGATCCCTTCCAACTCCGTTCGTCTGTCTCTGTAAGGAAAAGGCTCAAAGGCTCGCCCCCCTCCCCAAAATAAACGGAGGGGTGGGAAGAAGTGAGTGCCCCCCCAGAACGGCTGTCTTGCCCTGTGTGTGAAGGGATCATCGCCCCCCAGAACACCCCCCCCCCCAATTTGGCTAGGCCTCAAAGGGGAGAGGTGGAGGAGGGGCGTCCTCCGCTGGGGAGTTACATAATCATTAGAGGTTGCCAGCTCCCCCTGCCCCCCCCCCAAGCATTCTTCCAAAGGGCAGGGAAGGCAGGAAAACGAAAGTGAAAGTCTCCGGGCGGCGGGGCTGCTTGGAAATCACGTGATTGAAGAAAAGAGCCCGAAACGACACCCCCCCACACACACACCACCCGCAGGAAAAGGGGGAGGAGCTTTGTCTCCGGGTCTCTTAACGGCCGTTGGGGGGGGTGTTTCCTCCCCCCCCGCCCCATTCCATTCTCCTTCCCTCTGGCCCTCCCTCCCTCCCAGCGCTTCCTTTGCCCAGGGGAAGGGGGGCAGTGCGGGCGGGCGGGTCTTTGGCTCTGCTTGCGGAGAGGCTTCGGGCGATGGAGGCGTTTGGTGTCCGTCAGTTATAAGGTTTCCTGGCTGAGCAGAAGGTTGGACTAGAAGACCTCCGGGGTCCCTTTCGACTCTGCGATTCTGCTATTCGGTAGGCCAGCGGGACCCCCGTGAAGTGCTTCCGGCTCCCCTCCCGTGAAAGAGCGACTGGAAGGTAAGTCCGCGCAGAGGGGGAGGCGGGGGGAGTGGGTTGGAGTAGATGACCTCCAAGGTCCCTTCCAACTCTGTTACTGTTACAGGACTTAGGTCAAGAGCCCCTCCCCCCTCCAGCTAGAAGGAAGGAAAAGCAGCGCCGAAACGCTAGAGAGAAGAGGGCTCCCCTTGGGTCCGTGGGCAGATGGAGGGGGGAGGTGGAATAGATGACCTCTGAGGTCCTTTCCCGCTCTCTTCTGATTCTGGTTACTCCTCCCCACTCCCCACCAGGCCAAGGGAATCCGCCTGGAACCACCGGCAGCCAAGGATGACCTACCAGTCAACTATGAAGTCAGCCAGGGTGGATCTCAGAAGAGCTTCTGAAAGGGTTTGTGTGTGTGTGAGTGAGTGAATATTTTGGAAAGGGGGAGATGCTCAGAATTTCCCCCCCCCAAATAACCTCCAGGGCCAGTTTGGGATGCCCCCCCCCCAATCCTGCTCTCAACCAGCCCCCTCCTTCTTATGATAGGCAACAAGGGAGGTTCTGCTGCCAAATTATGCGGTGGCCCTCCCCCAAAGAATGGGGGTCCCCCAGCCCCACTTCCTCCTCTCTCCCTGCCCCGCTTTTGCTCCTTTCCTGCCTCCCTTCAGGGACTCCAGAGCAGCTTCGGGGCGGGGCCTTGAATGGGGTGGGGGACCAGGCTGCGGCTTCTGGGGAGGAGTGCTGACACGTCAAGCCCTCCGGGTGTCCAGAGCCATGTCTGACCCCTGTTTCCTTTCTGCTCTTCCAGGAAGCCATGGATGAAGACTCCTTGCGGGGTAAGCGAGGAGGCCACGCCTGGAATTTGAGGGGGGGCTTAGGGGGGCAAACACACTTGGAGAGCCAGTGGTGGGTCTCTCTCCATAGCGGGCAGAGAGAGCCTTTGCTGGCAGGCCCAGAGAAGGGCTGCCTTGGGCCCTCTGTGGAGACCCCTTCCCCACTCCTGAGCTGCCCCCTCCCACCTTCCCTGAGGGTCCCTCTGCCCACTGAAGTTCCTCTCCAGCCTCCACCCACAATCTGCTAGTCCTTTGACTCACCCTGGATGGCGTCTGTTGGGGGGGGGGATGCAGGACAGCCACGGAAGCCATTTCACTTGTGGGCTGGGGGGAACAGGCAGGCAGGAAGAAGGGGCTGCCCAGGGTCACTTGTGGGGAGGGGAGGTTTGGGCCTTGGATGGACCCATTTCAGCAAAGTCTCTGGATCAACTGGAAAGGATCCTTTGTGATTCCCCTACTCTGCACAGATTGTCCTCCCTGTAGGGCTGATCTCACTCTGTGCAAAACAAACCAAGTTGCAAATTTTGGGGGGAGACAGGGAGGGTCAGTCCTAGTTGGTCAAGTTTGCCTCTTTATTCTGCCCTCCCACCCCCAGCTCAGTGGGTCAGAGATCCTGGCGCAGCCCTTTGTCACTGGTCTCGAGTCTCTTCCGGATCATTCAACTTGGAACCAGCTTTGCTGGTGACGACCGGATGCAGTGACCATATTCGGATATATGGTGGTGGGGCACTGAGCTGGGGCTCACCCTTGGGACCCAGGCTGCCCTCTGAAACCAGAGGGTAGTTTTGCAATTTTGGGTTTCATCATTTAATCTGTGGGGTTTTGCTAAACTGGGGTTTTCCGTATTGTGAGAATCTGTGCGGCTGAGCAGCCCAATTTAGCAATTCTGGCAGAATCCCCCCAAACCATCATTGAACCATGTTAGGGCGGCGTTGATTCTTTTCCAAAATCGTCAACCATTTCCAGCCTGCTCAATGAGGCCCCATGTTGGATTATGGTCCCCTTTTTCTTCCTGGACACTTGATAAATCTCTCAATTCCTTTTTGTAATGTTGTATTCAGAACCCGCAGGTGAAGATGCCGAATTCCGGCTGATCCTCGTTGGAAAGCCCGGAGGCGGGAAAAGCGCCACAGGGAACAGCATCCTCGGTCGGAAGGAGTTCGAGTCCGTTGTGTCGGCAAAGACCACCACCCTGCATTGCAAAAAAGGGCAGGGGGATTGGCAGGGTAGGATGATCTCTGTAGTCGACACGCCAAGCATTTTTGATTCCGAAAACTATGATGAGATTGTACAACGGACGATCGTGGCTTGCGTGGAGCTCTCCCGGCCTGGCCCCCATGTCCTGATTTTGGTGAGCCAGGTGGGACGCTTCACCGCCGAAGATGCAACCGCCGCTAAGTGTGTCCGGGATGTCTTTGGGGCCGAGTCCACCAGGCACACAATCGTCCTGTTCACCTGTGTGGAGGATTTGGGCGGGACCCCCCTGCAGGAGTACATCCAAAAGTCCAACAACAGGAATCTGAAGGGAGTGATTCGGCAGTGCGGGAACCGCGTCTGTGGGTTCAACAATCGGGCCGAGGGAGACGAGCGGAAGAGGCAGGTCTCAGTTCTGATGAAGATGGTGGAGAAAACAGTTTCAGCGAATGGGGGCAGATGCTACACCAACCGGCTATACAAAATACCCAACATTCGGGATGAGGACGTCAAAGCCTTCCTGCCCAGGAACAAAACAGTCAGAGAAAGGGCAGCCAGGACACCCTGGAGCTCCATCGAAATTGTCACAGTGGCTGTGTCCTGTTGCTTGTTTGTGGCCATTGTGATCGCCATTATTGTCATGGTCCACTATTTGTGAGAGGACTTCTCCTTTGTACCTCTGTAACCGTCTGGTTCGGGCCCGCAACTGAATAGGACAGATACAGACGTTGATACACAGTTAGGACTGCAGAAACAATTTAATTTAATTTAATTTAATAATTAGATTTCTAGACCGCCCCCTCTCCCCGAAGGGACTTGGGGCGGTGTACAGGTATAAATTTAAAAAACCATACAAACAATAGTATACATAGCTAAAATTAGATTAAATAACCCCTGTACGAATTTATAAAAAAACTTCGACCATAAAACCAATCATAAAAATTTAAAAATAAAACTGAGGTGGGAAAGCTGGAATTAGGCCAGGCCAATTAGCTGAAACAGGTGGGTTTTAAGTTTCTGACGGAAGGAGCGGAGGTCGGTAGTCATTCTAATGTCAGAGGGAAGGTCATTCCAGAGGGTCGGGCCCATCACAGAGAAGGCCCTTCCCCTAGGCGTCGCCCGCTGTCACAGCCTAGTGGACGGCACCCGGAGGAGTCCCTCTCTGTGTGAGCGAATCGGCCGAAGGGATGTATGGGCAGGATACGATCCCGCAAATAACTAGGTCCTGTGCCATGGAGCGCCTTGAAGATGATGGTCAACACCTTGAAACGCACCCGAAAAGCCACAGGCAGCCAGTGTAGCCCGCGCAGGAGAGGTGTTACGTGGGAGTAGCTAAAGACTCCCGAGATTGCCCGCGTGGCCGCATTCTGAACCAGCTGCAGCCTTCGGGTGCATCTCAAGGGGAGCCCCATGTAGAGAGCGTTGCAGTAGTCTAGCCGGGACGTCACAAGCGCATGAGTGACTCTGCGAAGGGCGCTCCGGTCCAATAGGGGACGCAATTGGCGCACCAGGCGAACCTGGTGGAACGCCCCCCTGGCCATGGCTGTCACATAGTCGTCCATGGACAGCCGGGCATCCAGAAGGACGCCCAAATTGCGTACCCGATCCACGGGGGCCAGATGTTCGCCCCCAATGGCCAGTGATGGAATAAGCTGGTTGAACTGGGGCGCCGGTAGCCACAGCCACTCAGTCTTGGACGGGTTGAGCTTGAGTCTGTTATTTCCCATCCAGATCCGTACGGCTTCCAGACACCGGGACATCACTTCGATAGCATCGTTGGGGTGGTTTGGGGTAGAGATGTACAGCTGGGTGTCATCCGCGTACAGATGGCAATCTACCCCAAACCCACGAATGATCTCGCCCAGCGGCTTCATATATGCATTGAACAGGAGAGGCGAGAGGACCGACCCTTGTGGCACTCCACAAATGAGTGGCCTCGAGGTCGACCTCTGCCCCCCTGCCAATACAAATTGCATTCGGCCAGAGAGGTAGGAAGAGAACCACCGCAAAACGGTGCCCCTCACCCCCAACCCCTCCAATCGATGCAATAGGATACCATGGTCGATGGTATCGAAAGCCGCCAAGAGGTCTAATAGGACCAGGATGGAGGAGCAGCCCCCATCTCTGGCCCTCCAGAGATCATCCACCAACGCGACCAATGCCGTCTCCGTGCTGTGGCCGGGCCGGAAACCGGACTGGCGTGGGTCCAGATAATCAGTTTCCTCCAGGTGACGTGGAAACTGTTGTGCCACCACACTCTCTACAACCTTCGCCAGAAAGCAAAGGTTGGAGATGGGACGGTAGTTGGCTAATAAAGCTGGGTCCAGGGAAGGCTTCTTGAGGAGAGGCCTCACCACCGCCTCTTTCAGGGCGGCCGGCAGGAACCCTTCACTCAAAGAAGCGTTGACTAACTCCTGGAGCCAGCCTCGTGTGACCTCCCAGGATGCCAGTACAAGCCAGGAGGGACACGGGTCCAATAAACGTGGTGGCTCGCAGTTGCCTATGCAGCCTGTCCATATCATCGGAAGTAACAGAGTCAAACTCCTCCCAGAATGGAACCTCACGACCCGCCTCCGACGTCCCTTCCAGACCACTAGCAGGGACCAACTCGCTTCGAATCTGAGCGATTTTGTCCTGCAGATACTCCCCAAATTCCTCTGCTCTGCCCTGCAGAGGGGCTTCCCGTGGACTCTGATGGAGGAGGGAGCGGGTCACCCCAAACAGGGCGGCAGGGCGGTTATCTGCGGACGCAATAATAGTGGCACAATACTGACGCTTGGCCACTCTTAACGCCACGAGGTAAGTCCGTAAATGGGCTCTCACCTGAGTTCGGTCAGATTCGGAGCGTGACGATCTCCATCTGCTCTCTAGGTGTCTCTTGTGGTGCTTCATCACCCTCAGCTCCTCGGTGAACCAAGGGGCCTGGGTGGTTCGCTGCCGCAAGAGAGGCCGCAAAGGCGCCACCCGGTCCAAGGCCCCAGAGGCCGCACTATTCCATGCAGACAACGAATGCCCACAACAATCGCAACCAGCCTCTACCGTTTAGTGAGGACCTGTCATGGGTCAGAAGGAGGGCTGTGAAAGTATCTTCAGACCCCTCCCATCCTGGACAGAATCTGTTTTGATTTCTCCTCTCAGAGGCAACACTATAGGGCAGGAGTGTCAAACTGGATTTCTTTGAGGTCCAGATCAGCATTGGAGTTATCCTCAGTGGGCTGTGGGGGAGGGGGGGACGAGAGACCAGACAGACTCTTCCTGCAATACCCTGCCAGCCAAAATGGGGTGCGGGAGGGCCCGGGTGCCCTCTGTTTTGGCTGCCAGAGGAACTGTGGGCTGGTCCTTTGCTATTTCCAGGCCAGTCCCATGGGTATTATGGGGAGTACTAGGTACTCCCACGTAACACCGCTCCTGCGCGAGCTGCACTGGCTGCCTGTGGTCTTTCGGGTGCGTTTCAAGGTGTTAATTACTATCTTTAAAGCGCTCCATGGCTCAGGACCTAGGTACTTGCGGGATCGCATCCTACCACACACTTCCCTGCGACCGATTCGCTCTCACAGGGAAGGACTCCTCCGGGTGCCGTCCACTAAGCAATGCCAACGGGCGGCACCTAGGAGTAGAGCCTTCTCTGTGATGGGCCCAACCCTCTGGAATGACCTCCCCCCCGATATCAGAACCACCACCGACTTCCGCTCCTTTCGACAAAAACTGAAGACTCACCTGTTCCGTTTAGCCGGCCTGGCCCATTTATAGTTTTATTCTACCTCCTGGCAGATATTTTAATTGGGTATTTTTAGGGTATTTAAATATTGCTTTTAACTACTTTACTTCAGATATGTACAGTTTCTTATTGCCTCCTCTTTGTATTTGTATCTTCTATTTATTGTTGTGTTTTTATTTGACTGTACACCGCCCCGAGTCCCTTTGGGGAGAGGGGGCGGTATAAAAATCTAAATAAAAGTAAAAGTAAGTAAAAAAAGATTTAAGCACCCCGCAGGCCAGATCCGGCCCACTGGCCTTGAGTTTGACACCCCTGCTACAAGGCATTGCACACCCAAACAACAAGACACAGGGAGAGTTTCCCACCCACCCACTCCTGTGCCATCACTCTGCTGAACAACGAATGCCCACAACAGTGTCAAAATACTTAGTCTTTTTCGTCTTTCCTATTAACTGTCTGCTTATCTTCTTATGATTATAACTTTATAGCTTGTATCTTAACATTTATATTGCTTTATTTAGTATCCTATCAGGATCGCTGTCGATCGCTTGGTTTTTACCCTAGGACTATCACTGAGTGTGGTGTCTTATGATGATTTTATTGTATGATTGTGTTGCTTTATCACTTATTGCTTGTATGTATTCTGAGAGTCTCTGCACCGGAGACAAATTCCTTGTGTGTCCAATCACACTTGACCAATAAAGAATATTCTATTTTGTTCTCTCCTATTTTGTATTCTATTCTGTATTCTACCCCGCCGTGTTCTTTCCTTATTCCTTTTTCTTTCCAAAGTTTTAGGAGGGAGCAGATGATGCTGTGTTTGGGTGGGGAAGAGTGGGAGGGAGAGTAGGACAGTGGGCACCCCCTTCTTTGAAATCTTCCCTCTGGGGGTGTCACTTTACGTCTTCCTATCCTTTCTCCAAAGAATAATGGTTGTGCCTCAAGGTGCTTTCTGCCAACGGATGGGAATATCTGTATCCCAGGGGACACATTCACCCATTCCTTATCTAAAGAGGGAGAGAAAACCTTTCCGCTTCCTAATCTGAACTCAGAATCGCTTGCCTGCAAAGTGAAAATCCCAAACACTTCTAAAGTTATAATTTATAAATTATTGGGCGAGCTGAACCTGAAATTTTACTCTACATAGATGATACTTCCGGATTTACCCAAGGAGCAGAAATATCTCCTCATCCCATTTCACCAGAACAAAACTCGGGCCTCTTTTTACCACTAGGGGTCTCAGAATGTGGCCGCTTTAAGAGTTGCGGACTTGGACTTCCACTCCCAGAATTCCTCAGCCAGCAAGTTTGGAGACTCCTGAGTTGGGAATGGGAATTTTCCTCCTTGTTTGGGAGGTCCCCCTTCACAGCTGCCATCCTGGGCCAGGGCAGCTGGAGGCCGGGTCCTACGCCAATCAAGCAGAGACAGCTGAAATTCGTTCCCTACAGGCCTAAGAAGCGGCTACTACAAGGACTAACAGATAAGGACATCCAGTCTGGGCTCACTCCCAAGCAACTCAGATTTGCAAAAAGCAATAGGGGAGACCCAGAAGCTTCCCACCCCCATCGGGGGTCTGCCCTGCAGGAAATGAGAGGTGTGTATATCATGCAAAATAGGGCAGGATTACCATCCAATTTGCCAAACTCTTTGCGTCCCTGGATAAAAGCCTCACTGGAAAGTGTGGCTCTACAGCCCCACCAGCCTCAGACGAGCGCCTAAACCCCCAGAGGTCTGGGAACAGTAAACTGCACTCCGTAAGCAGGTGAGCTTGGCGATTCCTGGATCCCAGGTACAAACGAGATACTACAATAGATGCTGTGAGACCTGCCACCACTTAACACCACAAAATAGAAATGACCCTCAGCTCTTATTTGTCGAGAAAGGCATTATCTGATGAGAAATGTGTTTTGGTAATGTAGAGACAGATCACGTGCCAAAATCCCTACCGTTTTCCCCAAAAATAAGACAGGGTCTTATTTTCTTTTTACACACAAAATATGGCTTGGGGCTTATTATGAGGGGAGGGTTTATTGTTTTGGGTGGCCGGGCGGCTGCTCTCTTGCGAGCGGGCTCCCAAAGAGCTGGGCACAGCCTCATGAGTGAATGGCTATGTTGCGCTGTCGCAGCAGCACAACACAACAGCCATGAAGCAACCACACTCATGAACAACCATCCGGCAACCCCCCTTTCCAGCCGGGCACAGCGCCATTCACTGACCTAGGGGTATTGCCAAGCCGCGTGAGCGCCTATTCGCCGCTGCCCCGCTCCTGCAGCTTGGTGCCTTCGAAATGGCTGTGAATGGCTCTGCACGGCTGGAGGGGGGGCTTTGTGCGAGCCGCTGTTCCGCCCTCACTCATGCGCCTGCCAGCCTCAGGATGCATGGCCCAGCTCTCTCAGCTGAGCCAGAGCACGGCACCGCATGGCTTTTTCTGCGGCTTCCAAACCGACTCTTCCGGCAGTGGCCGCTCTGGGCGTATGCTCTATGGTTGTGGGCCAGCTGCCAGCAGAGCGTGCAGCCATAGAGCAGAACAGCGGCTCGCACAAACCCCCCCCTCCAGCCGGGCAGAGAGCCATTCACAGCCATTTCGAAGGCGCCAAGTTGCGGGAGCAGGGCAGCGGCGAACAGGCGCCCATGCAGCTTGGCGATACCCCTAGGTCAGTGAATGGCGCTCTGCCTGGCTGGAAAGGGGGGTTGCTGGGTGGTTGTTCGTGAGCGTGGTCGCTTCATGGCTGCTGTGTTGCGCTGCTGTGACAGCGCAACACAGCCATTCATCCCTGAGGTTGTGCCCAGCTCTTTGGGAGCCCGCTCGCAAGAGAGCAGCCGCCTAGCAACCCTGTTGGTGGTACTAGTGCGATTAAGCACTAGCAATGAACCCCAGGTCGAGGTTATAACAGAGCAACCCTGTAAAGTATACGCAGCGTGCGATAGATAAAGCAACCACACTGAATAATGGATAGTAAAGTAACAAAAATAAACTTTACTTTTTGAAGAATATAGCAAAATCCATAAACACAGCCAAAAAGTCATACACAGAGAAAAAACAGTCCAATACCTTGTATAACTTGGATACAAGTAGCAAGTAACTTACACACAGTAAGTAGTAGCAACAGTAGTAACAGTTAGACAGCAGTTATCATACATCAAGCAAGAGAGAGAGAGAGAGAACGAGAACATCAGCTGCAATTTATATGCTGTAATCTACTAATTAGCAGATCTCCTCTCTTAAAGATACATAACATGCCTTGTGCAATATATTGTCTACCCAACTTGTTGGTTACACCCTAACATTCTCCCCTTTGGGTAGATCAATATATCCACTCACAATGTAAGATGATAATCTTCACATGATGTGGTATGTTTCACTGAACCTTGTGCCTTAGTGAAGTTGTCTGCTAAATTGTCTTCAGTTGAACAATATTCCAACTTTATCAGGCCATCCTTAATGCTTTGTCGAACATTAAGATACCTCAAATCAGTATACTTCGATCTCGTCTTAATAGCTAAACTAGTCGCCATTTTTATTGCTGCCTGATTATCTTCATAAACAGTAAAAGGTTCATTGATACTTAATCCCATATCTATAAGCAACTGCTTATAATATATCAGCTCAGTACATGTCAACGACAAACATGAAAACTCAGCTTCCATTGTGGATAAGCTTATGTGTTTCTGTCGTATCGACCTCCATCCAATCAGTACACCACCTAGCATAAAGGCTATGCCGGAAGTTGACTTCCTATTATCTATAGCAGCTGCAAAATTCGCATCAGCATAAACAGTCAAAACTAAATCCCTATTCGGTTCTAAATACAATGCATAGTGGATAGTTTTCTTCAAATAACGCAGCACACGCTTTGCTGCTTGCCAATGCCTCTCTGAAGGACTATCATTGAATCTAGCCAGTTGGTTCACACTAAATGATATATCTGGTCTAGACCAATTACTTAGGTACATTAGGCTACCTATCAAAGATTGATAGATTCCCTTATCAAAACCAGTACCCTCAGTTACCTCAGGTTTAAACTCCAATGCCATTGGTGTCTTTGCAGTCTTACATAGCTCCATGCTATATTTCTTAAGCAAATGATTAATTTTACCAGCCTGTGACAGCTTAAAACCTTTACTGGTTCTAACCACGTCTAAGCCCAGATAATGCTTAATTTCACCCAAATTCCGGATTTTAAATTTACTCTCTAATTGTGAAACAATGTCAATAGCTTCCTGTTCAGACCTAGTAATAATAGCTATATCGTCCGTGAACAAAAGCAACAACGAGATCAAACCATTTTTCACCCGTCTAAACAAACAAGGATCAGCCAAACCTGGAATAAATCCCATAGCTTTTAATTCATTTACTATGCATCTGTTCCACTCAAAACCGGACTGTTTTAAACCATAAAGGCTTTTTTTAAGTCTCCAACAACCAGTCTGGCCATTAGAATCCACACCTGGTGGCATCTTCATATAAATGGTATGCTGCAATGGAGCATGCAGATACGCTGTTTCAACACCAATATGGGTAACATTACACTGATATTTAGCAGCCCACACCAATGATGCCCTCAACGTAGAGGCTTTCTAGCTCGGAGCAAAAACCTCATCGTAATCCCTCTCAGTTTGGGAAAACCCTTGAGCAACTAAACGAGCCTTATAAATAGCATTGCCAGCAGCATCGTTTTTAATTTTAAACACCCATCTACAGCCAATTGCACTCTCCCCTGAAGGGAGCCTAGCTTCTTCATAAACTTTCAATTCCTGTAAGGATTTCAACTCCTTCTCCATATCTGTCTTCCACAATTTCTTTTCCTTTTCAGGATACAGCCTTAACTCTGCAAAACTAGAAGGTTCTATGCTAACTTGCAATACTACACTGGCTTGGTATCTGTCGGGTGGATGCCTGTCCCTAGTAGACCTCCTAGGCAATACAGGACTTGCAGGATCATCCTGTTCCACCTCACGAGTAGATTCTACGTCTACATCTTCCTCCCCTTTCAGAGTAATAGATGGACCATCCTGATTCTCTAACTGCTCATTTGGTGTATCATGATTAACCAAACGATCAACATCTATATCATCACAAACCTTGTGAAACTCTTGTTCTAGCTTCTCCCAACCAACATGTTCTGAAAATTTAGCACTAGCACTGTGCATAATTCTCCGAGTTCCAGGTTCCCAGAACCTAAACGATCTATGATTGGAATTGTACCCAACAAAAACCATTTTCCTAGCTCTGCTTTGATCCTTCCGTCTAGTCTGTGAGGGAATATGCACCCAAGCAGGGACACCAAATGTGTGTAAATAACTCAAATCAGGCTTCCTACCATGCCAAAGAGTATAAGGAATCATACCAGTAGTTGAGTTAACTACTATGTTCAGAATATGGTTTGCACACATTATAGCCTCACCCCAAAGCTTTTCTGACAAACCAGAATCAACTAGCATAGTTCTGGTCATTGCCTGCAATGATTGACCACGTCTTTCAATAAATGAATTATGTTCTGGCCTGTAGGGGGCAGAACGCCTATGTTCTATACCAGCATTCTCCAACATTGATGTAAACCTATGATTAGTGAATTCAGACCCATTATCAGTGACTAGGCAAAGTACTTTTTTATCCATCTTACGTTCAACAAACTTTAACCATTTAGTAAAATGTTGGAAAGTTTCTGCCTTTGATTTCATTACATAACAGAAACCATACCTAGAATAATGGTCCATAATGCTGAGTATATAGCAGGCACCTCCTAAGCTAGGTTTCTTAGGGCCAATTAGGTCTGCAAACACTACATCCAGTGGTTTAGATGTCTTGAATCCTTGAAACCGGTTTGCAGGAGTAACCTTACTTTTAGCCTGGTTACAGGCATTACAGTTAAGATATTTTGAACAAGGTTTCAAATTGATTCCATTAGATAGAATAACAGTTTGACGTACCATTTTAAAATTTACATGGCCTAAACGTCTATGAAGTAGATGTATACAGTTATCATGGGGCTGTTTATTCTTATAATCAGGTTCAGAACTCGCAATATTTAAAGAGTTCTCATGTAGAATAAATAAATTATTCTCCAAATTGGCAATAACACTATTACCTTCCTTTTCAATAATACATCTATCATTCTTAAATGTTACTGTAAACCCACATTTCACAAGGTCTTTTACAGATAATAGGTTAAATTTCATTTTAGGTACATATAACATTTCCACTTTTTCATTAATACATGGACAATAAGCTGTACCTTCACCTGAAGCCTTGATTTTCCAACCATTTGCTAAGGAAATATGCTGTTTGCTAGCCTTCATAGTAACAAACCTTTCTTTAACCTTAGTTATAGAATGGGATGCGCCACTGTCAACCACCCAGAAACTATGGTTTACAGCCTTATCAACCTTAGCTACAGTTACAGTAACATTGTTGCTTTTTCTTTTACTATTAGCAACACTCCTTTTCTTGCTATTTTTACAGTTCTTAGCAATATGCCCCTTACCACCACAAGAATAACATTTCTTAACAAAATTTACAGTTGAAAACTGTGTTTCTTCTTGTGATTGATTGTCTCTGAACTGAACTCTATCCTCTCTTCGTCTGGACTCTTCAAGCAATCTCCCGGTAACCTCAGATAATGTCAGTTCATCACGTGAAAGAACTTCCAATGAGGAAACAAAAGAGTCGTAGCTTTCATCAAGCGATGATAGAATAATATACACCTGTTGAAGCTCAGAAAAAATTAACTCTTTTTCTTGCAAATCCTGCAAAGTTTTCTTCATGAAGTCTAAATGAGCCAACATATCACCACCTTTTTGCAAACGGGCTCTAAACAGTTTCCGTGTGAGATGAATATGAGCACCCACACTGTCCCGAACATAAATTCTCCGCAATGTGTTCCAACACCTAGCAGCAGACTCTTCGCCACGAATATGGACCAGTTGCTGGTCATTCAGTGTTAGTCCAATAATGCAGAGAGCTCTCTCATTGTCCCTGTTAAACTGCGCAATCTTCTTCGCATCCTCATCATCAGCAGGATCCCAACCTGTAACATCCGGTGGGTTCTGAACCACAGACCACAGTCCTTCTCTACGCAGAAGTAGGGAACACTTCAAGGACCAGGAAACATAGCTGGTTCCATCAAACCGGGTAATCATGGAGAGTGCAGCAGACTGTTCTTGTGCCATATTCACAAAAATAAACTATCCAAAAAGTGGTGCATAAAAATAAAATATTAAGGCAGGGTGTCTGGGCCCATAACCAATGTTGGTGGTACTAGTGCGATTAAGCACTAGCAATGAACCCCAGGTCGAGGTTATAACAGAGCAACCCTGTAAAGTATACGCAGCGTGCGATAGATAAAGCAACCACACTGAATAATGGATAGTAAAGTAACAAAAATAAACTTTACTTTCTGAAGAATATAGCAAAATCCATAAACACAGCCAAAAAGTCATACACAGAGAAAAACAGTCCAATACCTTGTATAACTTGGATACAAGTAGATACAAGTAAGTAACTTACACACAGTAAGTAGTAGCAACAATAGTAACAGTTAGACAGCAGTTATCATACATCAAGCAAGAGAGAGAGAGAACGAGAACATCAGCTGCAATTTATATGCTGTAATCTACTAATTAGCAGATCTCCTCTCTTAAAGATACATAACATGCCTTGTGCAATATATTGTCTACCCAACTTGTTGGTTACACCCTAACAAACCCCCCTCTTCAGCTGGGCACAGAGCCGCTCACGAACCTAGCGGTATCCCAAAGGCGCCAAGCAACATAGTCACCTTTGCCTCCCCCTGGTTCCCGCGGCTTGGCACCTTTGGGATACCGCTAGGTTGGTGAGCGGCGCTCTGCCTGGATGGAGGTGGGGGGTTGTCAGGGGGCTTATTTGGGGGGGAGGGCTTATATTTTTGCCCACCAGAAAAATGTGGCATGGCCTTATTATCAGAACATGTCGTAACTTTGGGAAAACACGGTAGCTTCAAGATTTCCTTCTCTTAAGTGCCTCTCATCGCTGACCCTGCTCCCATGACAGATTAGGTTCAAGCAACATGTTTTCAAAAACTTCAAGTATTGGTTGATATGAAGCTGTATTCTCCACCCATTCGCCTCCCAATTGGGTGTCCTTGAAGCACCACCTCAGGGAGAAACAGTGGTTACTTTCACTTTCCCTCCACAATCTACCCTCCCAGAGTCGAGGGCAAGCTGCATTCTTAACCCATGTTTCTCCCAGCTGGGTAACCCTCGGGGAGACATTATGGTTACTTTAGCTTTCCCTCCAGCACTCCCCCTCCCAGAGTACAGGACAGACTGTCACTGCATGGCAGTGAAGCACAAGTGTAAGGAGCGTATGATGGCAGCTGATAGATGCTCACTTGGGAAACCTTCAGGGCCCAGGAGACCTGGCCGCCACCCACTTACGGCACCCAGACCTTGCTGCTTACCCAGCAGCACCCTCCTTCACCCCCAATCGAGGAGGCTTCTTCCCTGGCCTCTCCTTGAGCCACACTCCCGGGCCCGATGGAGGCATAGGCGAGGCTTCTGGGGTAACAAGCTCTGCTGGCGCTTCTGATTCTGCTTGGTCAGCTGTCTCTAGACCAGGCTGCGTCCCCTCAGCCATGCCGAAATAGGTCAGGTTCCGTTCAGGCAAAGGAAACCAAGAAGACAGCCAAGCAGGTAGTTCCTGGCAAATCTAATCTTTATAAGCCTATTCGCGATCCAAGTCACGAAACGCCCCCGTCACGATTCTCCCCACCAGTGGAAAGGCAGCCCCAAGCCACTGAGACCGCCATGGCTGACACCCTGCTGGATGTGGGGTGCTTGCACAGAGGCTGGACGGAGGGTTCGTGGCAAGGCTGCCGTGAGGATTTTGGCATTTTGGCAGAACTACAAAGTAATAATAATAATCACAATAACAAAGGATTAAAAAGAAAATAAGAATAGAATATAGAATAGAATAGAATTCTTTATTGACCAAGTGTGAATGGACACACAAGGATTTTGTCTCCAGTGCATAAGCTCTCAGGGTGCCTACAAGCAACAAGTGATTAATCATGATTAGAATCTTAAAATACAACCATCCTAAATCATAACAACATTCGGTGATAGCCATAGGATACTAAATAAGCAATCAACATAAAACCATGAGATACCGAGAGCAAAACCATGGTCGTAAGAAGCCAAGGAAATGGGTCATGGGAAAGATGAGAAGGATATTAGGAGATAAAGCCCTACGATTAGCTGGTTTGACATCCCAGGGCATGTGGGGGGGGGGCTGCCTTTGTGTCTGGTTGTTTTGGTGTGTGATGGTTGCCAGGGCAATAGCAACGGATGTGTGATGGCTCTCAGGTGGGCCAGCACTCAAACCTTGTGATGAAGCTCCCACAACTTCTGCTCCATGGGTGGATTGTTCTCACTGTCAGAAAATTCCTCCTCATTTCCAGGTTGAGTCTCTCCTGGCTCAGTTTCCATCCATTGTTCCTTGTCTGGCCTTTGGGTGCTTTGGAAAATAGCTTGACCCCCCCCTCCTCTCGGGGGCGGCCCCTCTGTCACGCTTCCAAGAAATACGTCCCTTGAAATAAAGCCCAAGGCATCCATTGTCTGTTACAGTCTGTTTATTAGAAACATATCAAATTGGCAAAGGACTTGGTGCCTTTCTTGAGTTTGGCCTTGAAGAGGTTTCTTTCCTTATCCCCGAAGCTTCTTCAGAATCTGAGGAAGCTTCTGGGATGAGAAGCAAAACCTCTTCAGGGAAATAACAAAGTCCAGTGGCCTTTTGGGGGGAGGGGAAAGCAGCCTTGGAATGAAGCAGCCAAGGAAAGCCATGGCTGTCTGTGCTGACCCAGGTGTGTTTGAACAGTAACCCCCAGGGGTCTCCATCGATGATGAAGACACTCCGGGATCAGAGGAGGGTACATAGCCATCCAGGCGCACTCTTCTTGTCCTCCTCCAGCATCTCTTCGGTGTAATAGGGCTTCAGCCAATTCTTCCGCGCGAGGTCATCCACCATCCGAATCAGCTCATCCACCTGTTTCTCCTGTTCCTCCCCTTCCGCCTTGTTGTTGAAAGCCAAGCACCGATTCCCACAACTCTCGATTTGCTTCCTCAGAGACTCCATGCTTTTCTCTCCCTCGCACAGCACCTCCTGAAGAGGGCGCGCCTCCAGGTCTTCTTTGCGGGTGAACAAGAGGATCAGGTAGGCCTTGGCCTTCAGGCTGAAGATGCTATTGATGATCTCGGTGACCTCCATCTCCTCCTGGCTGAAATGGCCCATACGGATGACCTGTATAATGACATGGGGACCCGGGGAGCAGAAGCTGAGGCATTTCTTAACTTCCTGAATAATCGTTGGCTGCAGGTATTTTGTATCAAAAAAGCCCGGTGTGTCGATCACAGCCAGTGTCCTCCCATCTGGCAGGATGCCCGTTTTCTTTTGACATCTGATGGTGATGGATGTGGGCTGCATCTTGGATATAAACACTTCCTGTGGGAACAAGGTCGCCATGGTATATGTGCAGATCAGTTTTCCTGATTGGAACACATATATGGAATTTGGGACTGAAATAAATTGAGTAATGAACATGGGTTGAGCTGGATGCCCACTGGGAGGGCCCCATTTAGAAAGCTGCTTGCAAAGTAACAGCTTGCAATGTGGAAAATGTAGCTGCACTGTGTATATTTCTGCATATCCTGTTCCAACCACATAACCATGAACTGTGATGTTTCCATGCCTTGCCGCACCTACACAGGAAACTATTGTGTACGATTCGCGGAACCCTGCCCTCTTTTTTACCCTAATAAAAAGAGCTCCCCGAGACTGCTCGCGGCGACGATTCCATCCCGAACGGTGTCAGAGCCTTCTTTTCATGTGTCTCGCCCCTGGTATGAGAGGCAGCCTGGAACCGGGCCAAAATTCCCTCAGGTCGCCACTGCTAGTGGGGCCCCATGGGATCGCCGCAGCTTCCCTCCCTAAAATGAGATTCCCGGTGGCACTTTTCCCGTTGCCGGTTTTGCCAACCATGACGATCCTCAGGTCTTCAACTGAAAGAAAGAAAAGGGACAAAGGGGTCAGAGGCTGAAGGGGAGAGAACGGCAAGAAGGTGGCAAGCAGCAGGGAGAGAGCAGAAGGGCTTAACGCATTCTGTCCACCCGTCTCTCCACAAAGGGAAAAAACAGCCCCACCGGTCAAAAACAGGACTGTAAAAAACAAGAGTAGAAATAAAAATTAAAATAAGCGAGAAAATGGTAAGAGAACACCTTAACTTATATAAATCTGCACGAATAGAAGTCACTGGGATCTTAACAAATAGAAATCAATAGGATCTTAATCAATAGAAATCACTGGGATCTGATGGATTACACCCCAGAATTCTGAAGGAACTGGCTGGTGTGATCTCATGTGGGAACAAGGTCGCCATGGTATATGTGCAGATCAGTTTTCCTGATTGGAACACATATATGGAATTTGGGACTGGAATAAATTGAGTAGTAAATGCGGGTTGAGATGGATGCCCACTGGGAGGGCCCATTTAGAAAGCTGTGCTTGCAAAGACAATAGATCTTAACAGGGACTTTCCAAACTGAGGAAGTTGCTAGCAGCATAGGAAACAGGTGGTAAAAGCGCTTAAGCAGGTATAGCTAAAAATAACCATATAAGGTAGAAATGCTTCATTGTAACCATATGTAACCAATAATATATTAGAATGCTTTTATTTCCTTATACACTCTTAATAAAAGAGGGCTTCAGATAACGTTCTGGGCCACTCATGCATCAAGAAACCTTGTGCGTTGTCTTCATTATGATTAGCCCACTAATTGCAGGAAGGCAAACCCGCAACTGGTGACCCCGACGTGATTCATCAGAATCAGTCTCGGACCGTCTGTACCTACTCGCCTGGAAGAGGCTGGCCTATCGACCTGTCTGAAACCCGACCGGTTACCCGTGAGTATGGGTGGGAAATTCAAGGGCAAGTTGAACATTTGCGAGAGTTGAAAGAATTAACTGAATTCTCCAATAAAATTGCCTCAAATGGAGGGAAATCTCTCCCTCATTTATTTATTTATTTATTTATTTTATCAGACTTATTAGTCGCCCCCTCTCCCCACAAGGACTCGGGGCGACGTACACAAGCAACGGTCTACGGACTACAAAGAAGGAGGTAAAAATAAATAAATACAATAATCAGAGAAGTTAAAACCCCAATAAGAATAAAGTTTAAAAGCTAACATTGACAATTAAAATTAACCAAGGGGTGGAACAGTTGTCGAGATTATGCCAGGCTGGCTAGCCGAAACAGGTGGGTCTTCAGTTTACTGCGGAAGGAGCGGAGATCGGTTGTTGTCCTGATGTCTGGGGGGAGGTCGTTCCAAAGGGTGGGACCCGCCACAGAGAAGGACCTACTCCTGGGCACCGCCCTCTGACAGTCTCTAGAGGACGGCACCCGGAGAAGGCCCTCTCTGTGTGAGCGAATGGGCCGCAGGGATGTATGGGGCAGGACACAATCCCGCAGATAACTAGGCCCTATGCCATGGAGCACTTTAAAGATGGTGACTAACACCTTGAAGCGCACCCGGTAGGCCACAGGAAGCCAGTGCAGCTCGCGCAGGAGAGGTGTTATATGGGAGAACCTCGATCTCCCCATGATTACCCGCACGGCTGCATTCTGGACCAACTGCAGTCTCCGGGTGCACCTCAAGGGGAACACCATGTAGAGAGCATTACAGTAGTCCAGACGAGACGTCACCAGCGCGTGAGTGACTGTGCGCAGGGCCCCCCGGTCCAAAAGGGGATGCAATTGGCGCACCAGGCGAACCTGGTGGAGTGTCCCCCTCGCCACGGCTGCCACATGATCTTCTATAGTCAGCCGGGCATCAAGGAGGACGCCCAAATTGCGTGCCCGTTCCACCGGGGCTAATTGTTCATCCCCGATGGCCAGCGATGTATCGGGGAGCCGGGAGCCACAGCCACTCTGTCTTGGAGGGGTTGAGCCTGAGCCTGTTGTCACCCATCCAGACCCGCACGGCTTCCAGACAACGGGACATCCCTTCGACGGCCTCGTTGGGGTGGTTTGGGGTGGAAATGTACAGCTGGGTATCATCAGCGTACAGGTGGTATCCCACCCCAAAACCACGGATGATCTCACCCAGCGGTTTCATATATGTGTTGAACAGGAGAGGTGAGAGGATCGACCCCTGAGGGACCCCACAAGTAAGGGGCCTCGGGGTCGACCTCTGCTCCCCTGCCAACACACATTGCGTCTGGCCAGAGAGGTAGGAGTGGAACCACCGCAATACGGTGCCTCCGATCCCCAACCCCTCCAGACGGCGCAATAGGATACCATGGTCGATGGTATCGAAAGCCGCCGAGAGATCTAATAGGACAAGGATGGAGGAACAACCACCATCCTTTGCCCTCCAGAGATCATCCACCAACGCGACCAAGGCCGTCTCAGTACTGTGACCGGGCCGGAAGCCGGACTGGTGCGGGTCTAGATAATCATCTTCCTCCAGGTGACGCGGGAACTGTTGAGCCACCACACTCTCAACAACCTTCACTAGAAAAAGAAGGTTGGAGACAGGACGATAATTTGCTAGCTCCTCTGGGTCCAGGGAAGGCTTCTTGAGCAGGGGTCTCACCACCGCCTCTTTCAAGGCGGTTGGTAAAAGGCCCTCACCCAATGAAGTGTTCACTAGCCCCAGTAGCCAGCCTCGTGTACCCTCCCAGGAAGCCAGTACCAACCAGGAGGGAAA
>JAKRSK010007343.1:0-155197 GCA_029891615.1 Natrix natrix natrix
AAGAATTAACAATTAAAAACAATTACAAAGTCACAGGATTTAAAAACCCCAATCAAAAAAAACCCGTCAGGAGCGATATAGTTGGATCAATGGTTGAGCCAGGCCAGCTGCTTGGAATAGGTGGGTCTAGAGCTTAACTCTGAAGGAACGAGGTCGGTACTCGTCCAATATCCGGAGGGAGGTCATATCCACAGGGCTGGGCCCGCCACAGAGAAGGCTCTACTCCTAGAGCGCCGCCCCCCGTGCACCTGTCTGTGGATCGCACCTGGAGGAGTCCCCTCTCTGTGCGAGCGGTATTGGTCGCAGGGATGTATGGGGCAGAATACGATCCGCATCCCGCACGTAACTAGGGTCCTTAGCCATGACTCCCGAGGTGTCCATGTCCCACCGGTTGCAGGGTGTAGCATTTGGCATCACTGAGCGTAGCCTCTCTCCACGCAGGGACGTCTGGCTGGAGCCTTTTGAGCGCGGGCGGTCGTATGCAGCTGTGGAGTAGCTAACCTGATCGCTTCGATCTTCCACTAAAAGTCTGCAAACGTGTTTAACTCGTGCGTTGAGCAATAGGCACGTCAGTTAATCTTTGCAACAGCATCTCCATTCATCATAATTCAATGAGTTAATGATGATGCTGAATCATTTGGATATCATCGATTACATGGCCATTTTGTCTCAATTCACTTCTCATTCTTTCAGTTTGGTCAAATGTCCACCAATTCGTTCACACAGGTTTCAACTTCGAACCATGGAACTCAGACATGAGCAAACATGAAGATTCAATTGAAACGGGCCTGTAGCAATCTTCCAAAATAGCCCAAATTTCTTTGGGCAGTTGCATCAGGTGGAAAGATACCTTGGATCTCAATTTCCATTGACATAGTAAAGTCGTGTATGCCTCGTTTTCGAGGAGTCTCTTATTGCAGTGTCCAGGGTTGACGGGGAGGATGTAAAACGCATGAATATTGTCCTTCTCTCGAAGCAAGAGCGCAATTTCATGACCCACGCTTTTATACATTCTCTCCTGACTCCTTTAATTTGGACTCACCAGTCAAGGGGGTGGACTGTGAATACCTGCTGCAGGAACACATTTTGTAGCTCTGGTTGCAAAGCTTGGTTGTTGAACCAGGGATGCTGGGGTTGCATCATTGGCCTTTGCGTGGCAAACATCAAATATGGCTTCCTCGAATTCGGCCTTTGCTGTTGCCTTTTTCCATCTAGGGAGAATTTCAACGGCCGCCAGGGGGTGTTGAAGACTTAACCTTTGAGGGCAAAGTTTTGGGCTTCTGTAAAACTCATAGACAGATCTCTGAAAATCTGGTCCAATTGCTTCATCTTTGTCTGTAATCATTTTTCTCCGCCAGCAGATGGCAGTGCAGCTTCACTTTTTGGCTGCCTCCCTTTCTATACGTATGCGGAACGTTCAGTTGACTCAAAGGGACCACGTGACCTCGGTGACGTGTACATGTCTCTTTGTTCTAATTGACCAATGAAACTCTGTGGGGTGTGTCTTAGGCTGTTGTTTTGAAGACAAGATGGCGTCCTCAGACAATTTTTGGGAGTGGGGGAGCTTCTCCTACTTCGCCTTATCTCTTACCATAAACACATCTCATCGCCTCCCTAGCATATCTTTTCGAAACAGTTCTATTTGATCAAGATAGATTTGCTTTTCTTGCTCATCATCTGGGGGGAATTTCATAAAAATCTGCTTTCTGCGTGGTAGGATTTTTTTTGTGCCGGCAGTTTGCCATTCATCAATCGTTTGATAATCTGCGAGGGTCTCGGGAATTGAGTGGCTCTGGCGCAGAGTGGGAAGTTTTGGCTCTGGCACCAAAAAATTCATAATCTCCTGGAGATATTTTAGAAGGAGGAACCCACTGACCTCGTTTTCGTGGATTTGTCGCGTCCTGTAGCTCCTTCCCCCATATCTGGCTCGCGCACTTTGTTGCTCCTGGAATACGTTTTTGAAGGTTTTGCTTCTCTGTGTCCGAGGGAGCCTCCTTGTCAGAGGAAGCTGATTCATCTGTGCTCGCCCCATCTTTCCTTTTCTTTTTTTTCTTTTTCTCCGACATTGCTAATTAGGCTTAGTCGGTTATCTTAAGATAGCGCGAAAGAGAAAATACAGCCATAAATTGTAGACACATCTCAGCTAGTATCATCAAAACCAAAACTCTGCTACCAAGTTGTCAGGGGAAAAAAACACCCTGGTTTGAGATCGATGGACCGTGGCTGATTCCCTTCCGCATATCTTTTGAGATGTTAGAGAATATAAAAGTCTTAAAAGCATTCTAATTAATAAACAAACTTTAATAATAAAATAAAAAAGTAAATGAAACAGAAATAACTAAATGGTTACATTTTGATAATGAAAAGCTCCGTCTGCCAAAGTTGGCTGCCGAACAAAGAAGAAGAAGAATTTGGAATGTGTAACGCGGTGCGCAATAAATCACTTTCAGATAACATTTTGTTTTTATGACCTGCGCAATAAAGCTTTCTTAGTTTAACTCTTGAGTGTCAGTTTAGGCAGTTCAGGCCTAGCAAACTTTTTAACATCGTGACACTCCCATTGGCCCACTGACTCCCCCCGCCCGTCAGAGGGGTAGGTGGATCTCAGTCAGCTCGCATTAGTAAGGATTGGCTTGCTGTCACTTCAGACTCCAGTACCATCACCGCCCACATTAAGCCTGTCATTTTGCCTTTTCACATCAACTTGTGGGGGAGAGATTTAATGTCACAACTTAAAGGCAAACTCACATTACAATGAACCCTCAACAATTTGTACTTCAATTGCAATTGAAGACTACGACCCCTATTTGGGTGGACCAGTGGCCATTACCTATAGAAAAACTACAAGCTTTAAAAGAATTAGTTGCTCAACAATTAGAAAAAGGCCACATTGAAACATCTGTTAGCCCATATAATTCACCTGTTTTTGTCATTAAAAAGAAATCAGGCCATTGGCGTCTTCTGAATGATTTGCGCCTCATCAACCACGTTTTACAACCCATGGGGGCCCTCCAGTGTGGCCTACCCAATCCTAACCTTATCCCTCAAGATTATGACTTAATGATTATTGATTTAAAAGACTGTTTCTTCTCTATTCCTTTACATCCTGCGGACAAACATCTTTTTGCTTTTACTGTCCCTGAACTCAACAATTCTAAACCTACTTCCAGATATCAATGGAAAGTCTTGCCCCAAGGAATGCTAAACTCACCTACCATGTGTCAATATTATGTTTCCCAAATTTTACAACCATATCGAAAGGCATTTCCTCAATTTTTAATTTACCATTATATGGATGATATCTTAGTAGCAGCCCCTGGCCCCAAAGGGACTGTCCTCAAAACCTTTCCTACACTGCAAACCATATTACAACAAGGAGGTTTGCATATTGCCCCTGATAAAATTCAAACTTCATATCCTTTTTCTTATTTAGGACACAAGGTCCTTGCCTCTCAATCTGTTCCTGTCCTTCCCTTTTTAAAACTTCCTGATAATCCTACTCTTTTGCAGTTGCAACAATATTTGGGTTCCATTAACTGGACCCGTCCTTATTTAAGCCTTACTACTCATCAATTGTCTCCTCTTTTTTCTGCACTAACTTTAGGAAAACATCCTTCTGATAGAATAGGTTTAACTCAAGAACATCATGCTGTTATAAAATTAGTTAATGAAGCCTTATCAACAAAATGGGTAGATAGGATGCAAGAAAATATCCCTTTATCAATCTTAATCATCAACACCCCTGTCATTCCCACTGCTGCCCTTGTTCAGGTTGTTTCTCCTCCAAAACTTTTTATTTTAGAATGGATACATTTATCTCACACTCCTCGAACCTCTATCACTCAGAAATCTTCTCAGTTTGCTCATTTAATAATAAAATCTAGAAATCGCTCAAAAGCCCTCATGGGCTTCGAGCCTGTTGTGTTGTTTGTTCCTTGCTCTCTTGTTACTTGGGAATCTTTATTTTCCACTTGTGACCACCTACAGTTTGCTCTTGCGGATTGGCCTGGTAAAGTGTCTTGTCATGCTCCCCATGACCCTCGACTATCTCTCTTGAACTCTGTACCTTTTCAGTGGTCCTCCCCCTACTCACCTGTTCCCCTTGCTAATGCAGTCACTGTCTTTGCTGATGGCAGCAAGCAGTTTGGTGCATGCACTTGGCAACAGGATGGTGAATGGATAATTAAAACCACATCTGAACAAACTTCTGCTCAACGGTCTGAATTAGCTGCTTCCTTATTGGCCTTTCAACACTTTCAACATCAACCCTTTAATCTTATAGTAGACAGTTTGTATGTTTTCCAAGTTATTTCTTCCGTCTACATGTCTTATTTATCTCCCTCTATTGAATCTTCTTTGATGTCATTATTTTTAGCTTTACAATCTTTTATCAATACTAGGTCAAATCCATTTCATGTTTCTCACATTAGAAGTCATCAACCTTTTCCTGGCATCATCCAGGAAGGCAATGATCGTGCTGATGCAGCTGCCACTGCTGCTTCTGCGTCTACAATTGTCTTTCCTCTTACCTCTCCCACTCCTTGGGAAAGTCATTCATACTTTCATCAAAACAAAAAGGCTCTCATTAGACAATTTGGCATCACTGCTGCCGAAGCCTCGGCAATTTTACAACAATGTCCTACTTGTAGTAAACAGTCTCATTCCATTCCTATGGGTGTCAATCCCAGAGGAACTGAATGTTGTCAAATTTGGCAAATGGATGTTACCCAATATCCTTCCTTTTCCCCATGGAAGTATATTCACGTATCTATTGATACTTTTTCTGGGTTCATCATGGCTTCACCCCAAAGGGGTGAATCCACCAAGCATGTTATGAATCATTGCATTCGTACCTTTGCATCGCTGGGACGTCCAAATGAACTCAAAACTGACAATGGCCCTGCTTATACCAGCAGTGCCTTTGCTGACTTTTGTTCGAAATGGGGAATCACTCATAAGTTTGGCATTCCCTATAACAGCCAAGGTCAAGCCTTGGTTGAAAGGGCTAACCAAACCTTAAAACATGCATTAGACAGACACATTGACAAAAAAGGGAAAAACCTCCCTAACCTCCCAACGGTGCAAAACATTTTGAACTTATGCTTATTTTCCTTGAATTTTTTAAACTTGACTGGCACTCCTGCCTCCTCTGCTGCCACAAGGCATTTTTCTTCCCCCTCCCTCTCTCTTCCCCCGCCCTCAGGTTTGGTATCGCCAACTCCCAGATCCTGCCTGGAGAGGGCCCGCTGATCTCATCACCTGGGGAAGAGGCTACGCAGCAGTCCAACTGCCTGACAAAGTCTTGTGGGTTCCTGGTCGCTGTATCCGGCCTTACTTTGCACCAGCACCCCACCCATCTCCGCTGCCAGCCTCCCCGTCTCCTGAGTCTGCAACCATTGATGTGTGACTTTATACTCCCAGGCTACTCCTTGTGAATTCCGGATCGCCATGTTTGCCAATTCCATCCCAAGTTACATCCACATGACTGTATTCCTAACAATACTTTGCCTAACATGACAATCTTTAACCTCCCTCTCAGAAGTGGTTTTGCAAAACAGAAGAGGACTCGATTTATTTTTTTTAAAAAAAGAAGGGGGGGTTATGTATGGCCTTAAGGGAAGAATGTT
This sequence comes from Natrix natrix natrix, assembly GCA_029891615.1. Taxonomy (NCBI): domain Eukaryota; kingdom Metazoa; phylum Chordata; class Lepidosauria; order Squamata; family Natricidae; genus Natrix; species Natrix natrix. The sequence goes on from JAKRSK010007343.1 coordinate 5,628, forward strand.
GTTTTTATGGTTATGTGTGGCCTTAAGGGAAGAATGTTGTTTTTATGCAGACCACTCTGGCATAGTGCAGGACTCTATGACAAAACTCAGAGAAGGCCTGAATAAATGAAAACAGGAGAGGGAAGATCAACAAGGATGGTTTGGAAACTGGTATAACCTTTCCCCTTGGCTCAACACTTTGCTAAGTGCTCTTATAGGACCATTAATTTTGCTTGTATTAGTGTGCACAATTGGTCCATGCTTATTTAATCGCTTTTCTACATTTATTACATCTAGAATAGATTCATTGCAGACCATGCTGTTGCAATCCCAGAATACCCTCTGGGACCTCGAAAGCAGAGGGACCTACCAACCCATACCTCAGGATGAGGTGTCAAATAATTTCATCGTGAGTGAAGAGGATGAGTCAATCCTTTAGCTCACTTTGCAAACCATACAAACATCTCCTCAAAAAAAACATCAGGGTAAGGTCAACGATACAGGCTGAGTCGGAGGACTTGACCTTGTGTCCAGTGGTCAGTGAGTGATAGTGAATCTCGGGCCCGGAGGGGCCTGGGCCACACTCCGGCTCCAACTGCCACAGCCTTTCCATTGAAATAAAAAAAGAAAGGAGGAGATGTTGGGATCTTTTGCAATGGTCAAATAATTTTGCTTCACATTAAATGAAAGACAACCTGACAAGGTAGCCTTACGAAATTGAAAACCACATCCTTTGCTATGCTTCAACACCTGCTGTTTATGCAAGAAATGCTAACCACAGAGCCTGTCCAGAGAACTCCGGACAGGAGAGAAAAAACCACATCCTATGGAAAGCTTTAACCAATTATATGGCTGTATGCTAACCTGTTTAGTTCTGCCCTGCCACAAGCAGGTAACCAATCATGTAATCACACGCTGTATAACGGAAACTTTTTGAATGCCTTCTGACTTAATAAAAGCAGGCTCCAGAACACATTCGGGGCTCATATCATCTCAAGGAAACTTTGCTGTCATCCTGTTATTTCATCTCATGTATGAGCCCTCCCTAATGCAGCTGGCGACGCTGCATGAGACAACTGAATCAGAAGGGCATTCCAGACTTCGACAACCCTGTTACAGAAATCATATTGTTTACTTTCAATTTTGAAACGATTTAAATAGATTTTAAAGCGATTAAAACAGAAAAAGTCATTTAAAGGTAGAACATTACTGCCTTACTATATGTAGATAGATGGGATAGGCTGATAGATAAAATAGATAAATATACATAGTAAATGATAGATAGATTAGATAGATAGATAGATAGATAGATAGATGGATGGATGGATGGATGGATGGGTGGGTGGGTGGGTGGGTGGGTGGGTGGGTGGATGGGTGGATGGATGGATGGATGGATGGATGGATGGATAGATATACTAAATACTAGATGGATGGAAAGATAGATAGACACAAGATGGATGGATAGAGAGAGAGAGAGAGAGATTGGATGGATGGATGGATACATACATAGATACATACATATTAATACATAAAATAGAAATATAGATAATAGATAGGATAGACGGATGGATGGATATATAAGATATATGGATGGATGGATGGATTTATGGGTTGGGCGGTGGGCGGGGGGCGTGGCGGGTGGGTGGATGGATGAATAGATGAGATAGATGATTGATAGATAAAATATAATAGATAAATATAGATAACAGATGATAGCTGGATGGACGGAGACAGGAAATCCGCAACAGATGATCACAATTTATGAGCCCCTAAATTGATGTTTGCTTGGGGAGAAATGCGTGAAGTGTTTTTTCGTCCCCTTTCAGACGACTTTTCCCCGCCACCGTCGTCAAGTCAATTCCTGCCGTTGATAAGTGAGCCGCTCAGGTTGTTCAGCATATCTGCTTCTCCCCTGGACTCTGCTGGTCCGACGGTCGCAGATCCTGGGACATCGCAGCCGTCCTAAATGGGAGCCCGTTGCCGAATGTCTGAAGGTATAAAAAAAATCACACTGTAGTTAAGTGTGAACAACGGTCCGGAGTTCCTTTTTCCTCCAGTGCCGGGGTCACCTCAAATGGCCGCTAAGCGAATCGGTTGTAAGCAGAGGACTACTGCCGTTGTTTCTTCTTTCTTCTAGCTTTGCTTCCTGGCCCGCAGCCAAGCGACAGGCGCGGCTCTACGGCGGTCTTCCCTGTTTGCACACCTGGTTTATTTATTGGGCCTCTGAGCTGGTTTCCTGCCGTTACTTAACCTTCATCCACTCCCCAGTTCAGCCTTTCTGTGCTTCCAACGAGAGGAAATTGCAGTTCTGGGTTCAAGTCACGCTTTATAGGAGAATGAGACCCGTTTTTGTCGTTTGATCCTCCTATAAACCTTGATTTGAACCCAGAACCTCAAATTCGGTCGGGGGCGGCTGCCTAAGGGCCCTCCAATGCGTAAACCCCGTGGGCTGTGTCCCCCGAGGGTCATTCCTCTCCCATACGGGTTTGTCCTCAACTTATGACCATTCATTTACTGATGGTTCCAAGTTACAACGACAGCGAAGATCTTTTCCTCGGCTCATTTCCGCCAATGGGAACAAAAGTGGTAAGGATCTCCCGGCCCTGTGATGAGGGACTACAATTCCCATACAACGGCGTTCTCTCCGGCACACTTATGGAACCCTTTATGCATATACAGGTTCTCAACTTACGACCACAATGGTGCCCAACGTTTCTGACATTCAGTGAGATGTTCACTAAGTGAACTGGGCCCTGTTTTGTGACCTTTCATGCCACCGTCGTTAAGCGAAGCACTGCAGTACCCTCCTCTAGATGCAGTTCCTGACTTAATGGTTCATTTAGTGACCATATTTGCGAAATGAACTTGGCCTCGGTGTTACTTTCCTGCCACCGTTGTGTTAAGCGAATCAGTGCAGTATCCTCAATACACCCACCCACATGTAGTCCTCCGACTTATGAAGACCTTAAGGTCATTTAGTGACTATATACACACACGACCTGTATATACACCTAAGACTGGAGAGCCATCTGACCGGGAAGATATATAAGGTGTATCGGACGGTTTACTGTAGGGGGGGTGGACCAGAAGACCTCTAAGATCCCTTCCAGCCCTGGGATCCTGAGCTTTGGAAGAGCAGGGCTGCTTCCTCTTCTCCATCACTGTAAATTGAGGGGGATGTGGCTCAGCATTCTCGCGGGGGTCGCCCAGATTCCACCAAACCTCCATCCGCCTCCGGTTCTCAACCTAGTCTGTCTTTCAGCGGGGTTTGTGTGTGTCTTCGGAAAGGATCTAGGAGGGGGAGGACCCCACGAAGGGGGCTTTTTCTCCACCCTGAAACTTGGCTACGGGGGTGGTGGAGTGGGGAGGAAGGGGTCGCTCCTGCAAAGCGGCTTGCAAAGGGCGGAGGAAGCAAGGCTCTTCTGCTTGGAAAAGAGAAGACAAGAGATGTGACTCACTTGGGCTTTTATCTTCAATCACGTGGTTTCCAGGCAGCCCTTCCCAGGCCAAGGGAGGAAACCACTTTCGCTTTCCCTGGGAAGGACTGTAGGCGGTAAAGGTGAGGGGGGGAGGCGAGAGGAGGGAGGGAGGGAGGGGGAAGCAGAGTGGGGAGAAGGAAGGAGGGAGAGGGAGGAGACCAGGAGGAGAGAAAAGGAGGAGAGGAGAGAGGCAGGGAAGGGGAGGGAGGATGTGAAGGAGGTAGGGAAGGGGAGGAAGAGGGAGAGGAGGCAGGAGGGAGAGGGAATAGGAATTCAGGCAGGTCCTTAAAGACCCAGCTCCACAATTTCCAACACTGTCCCTCTATGATTCTGTCCAGGTCTCCTGCTTGAGCAGTGGGTTGGACTGGATGACCTCCAAAGTCCTTTCCAACTCTTTGATTCTATTATCCTGTCCAGGTCTCCTGCTTAAGCATGGGTTGGGACTGGATGACCTCCGAGGTCCCTTCTGACTCTTTTGTTCTCTTAAGGTACTCCTGCTCGAGCAGGGGGCTGGACTGGATGACCTCCAAAGTCCTTTCCAACTCCGTGATTCTTTCATTCTCTCAGGGTCTCCTGCTTGAGCAGAGAGTTGGACTAGAGGACCTCCAAGGTCCCTCCATGCTAGACTCCCCCCCTCCCCCGCTGCCTAGAGAAAAGCGACTCTTCCAGAATAGCAAAAGCAATTTTGCGATTCGCTTAATGACAGCAGTGAGCACAGCCATAAAACGGGTCAAAACTGACTTCAGTGATGTAAATTTGGGGCGCTCCCATCGGCGTCGTAACTCGAGGACTTCCTGAACGGGGCCGGGAGTCACTAGCCTTTTCCGGCTTCAAAGCTGGTTGAAAAGGAGGCGGGGACAGGATCAGATGGGTCTGCCCCCTGGGCGGTGAGGAAGGGGGCGGGTCCTTTTTAAACCCCACCCCCTTCCATTCTTGCTTGTGTCTTTTGGAGTTGAAGTGAGTTCCTGTCCTTCGGCTGACTCTGTTTTGCTTTTTCACACCCAGAAATCTGAGGCTTGTGCAGTTCAACCTGTCGGGAAATGGCTGGAAACGCCGGAGGTAAAATCCTGGCTCCTGGGAGGGTGGGGTGGGGTGGGGGCTGCTGCCCTGGGTGGAGGGTCAGGCTATGATGACCTTAGGCTTGACACGAGACAGGGAAATTCAGGTGGTTCAAATGAGCCCAGGAGTCCTCGGCTGACGATCGGAATGGATCCCAAAACCTAGGTTGTTAAGTGAGACATTGAAAGGAGTTTGCCCCATTGGATGACTTTTCTTCCCACCGCCATTAAGCGAATCATGGCTGTTGTTAAGCCAGTCAATAAGTGAATTCGACTTCCCCATAGACTTGGTTTGTCAGAAGGTCGCCAAAGGGGATCGCGTGACACAAACACACACCCCGGGGTGCTGCGACCGTCATAAATATGAACCAATTGCCAAGTGTCCAAATGTAAATCACATGGCCATGGGGACACTGCAAGGGTCATAAGTCTGAAAAACGGTCAGTGCCATTCTAAGTTTGAATGGTCACTAAATGAACTGCTGTAAGTTGAGGACTGCCTGTATAAAGGTTTATTGCACAGTTTAGCTCCCTACAAGAATCTGACCTACTAACAGTCAGGGAAATGAGTGGGAGGTAAGAAAGGCATTCATCGTGGGGTGGATTTAGGTGGCTTCTGTGTGCGCAGGGATTCTTGACTGATGATGGCTTTGATCCCCTCCCTCGGGCTCAGTCTGGTCATCTCCCACCATAGATAGATGATGGATGGATGGATGGAGAGAGATGGATGGATGATAGACAGACAGGCTGGATGGGTGGATGATTAGATAGACTAACAGAGATAGACAGATGATAGGTAGATATGAATGGGTCAATGGATGATAAATACATAGAGATAAATGATTGATGGATTGATTGATATAGATGGAAGATGGATGGAGGTAGACAGACAGACAGACAGACAGACAGACATAGATGGGATGATAAATACGTAGAGAGATAAATGATAGATTATTGATTCATTGATTGAGATGGATGGATGGATGGATGGATAGATAGATAGGGATGGATGGATGGATGATAAATACATAGAGAGAGAGATAAATGATTGATTGATTGATTGATTGTTAGAGATAGATACGTCGATAGATAGATGATAGTAGATAGATAGATAGATAGATAGATAGATAGATAGATAGATAGATAGATAGATAGATAGATGATAGATAGATAGATGATAGATAGATGATAGATAGATAGATAGATAGATAGATGATAGATAGATAGATAGATAGATAGATAGATAGATAGATAGATAGATAGATAGATAGATAGATAGATAGAATAGATATCATGGCAGGAAAATCAGGAGATTCAAGCAGTTCAAATAACTATAAAGATTCATTCCACGTGTGGGTCCCGCTACCTGGCTTTCAACAACAAGGCCGAAGGAGCAGAACGAGAAGCTCAGAGGGCCCAACTGATGACCATGATTGACGAGCTGGTGCAGAAGAACAAAGGTGCTCCTTACTACACGGAAGACATGATGAAGTCAGACCAATAGATGCTGATGACAAAATTTGCCTCGTTTTGTTCCCTTTTTCTGATGGACACAAGAAAGTCTAATTGAGACAACTCCGCAAAAGTCCACAACTTCCTTTTCCCCTTTCTATTTTTTGGTGACCACCAAAGGACCCGGGTCTGAGATTTATGGTTGAGTCTCCCTGAGCCAATTCCTTCCCCTGAGAACTCGGTTTTGTACCGTCGGATGAAAGGACTTCCTTAAAATCCTGTCATTCCCCTCCCCCCGCCCCAATATCAACTAGCCCCACAACCGAATTCTCTATCAATCTGGACGCATGTCCCTTTGGAAGCACGCATTCTTTGGGGCTTCCCCATCTGTCAATCCAGGCTGAGAAACCACCATCACCAGAAACGTTTAAGACTTCATTGATACAGATTATAGTCGCCAAATTTTGAAAACGTCTCCCTTTTGCTCCCGCAGGCAGCAAAGAGCATCAAGGCCGAACAGCCTTGATGTTCTTTCTCACCCATCCTGTTTTCCTGGGACAAATCCAGGTTTTCTTAATGGCTTCCCCAATGTTCCACAAGAGGACTTTCTCTGGAGTCCTCTACATACAACAGGGGGGACCTGATACACGGGCTGCAGACCGACACCGGGCTGCAGCATGTCAGAAACTGGGCCGCCCAAACGAGCGAAGCCCCATCCATGGGATGCAGGGAGCATGCAAAACCACACACCCTACCGTCAGCGGAAAAAACCTCTCTACATCAGGGATGTCAAACTCAAGGCCCGTAGGCCGCATCCAGCCTGCAATGTGGTCGGATCCGGTTCACAGGGCCGTCCTGGAAAATGTAAGGGGCCAGCCTGCATTGCTTCGGCTCAATCTAGCCAATGCGAAGAGGAAACATTGAGCCAGCAGTTTGGGGAGTGGCGTCAAACTGGCCATGCCCACCCAGTTGGCCAAGCCCATCCGACCCTCCCAAGGTCAACCACGGCTGTGGTCCACAAAGAACCAGGCAGCACAAGGGAGTGAAGCCCCATCTGTGTGTGTCTGTGCGCACGCGATCCATGCAGCAAGTGAAACCCACACACCCACTCCACAGAACCAGTCCCTGGTGCCCAACGGTTTGGGGGAGGGGGGGCGCTGCTCTATCACCACCCCTTGCTGTGGCCAATGTGAACTCAACACAGGATTCCGAGTGAGAACCTACGATGTGAATTTTAATCAGAGTTATTAATAAAACTTTTCCTTTCTTACAAAAGGAGGTGTATCTTTTGTGTGTGTGGTGGTCTTCTAGTCCAGCCCCCTGCTCGAAGTAGGAGATCCTTACAGAATCATAGAGTTGGGAAGGGGCCTTGGTGGTCGTCTAGTCCAACCCCCTGATCAAGCAGGAGATTTACAGAATCATAGAATCACAGTTGGAAGGAACCGTGGAGGTTATCTAGTCCAACCCCTTGCTAGAGAGGTAGACCCTTAAAGAATAAGAGAGTGGGGAGGGACCTTGGGGGGGTCATCTAGCCCAACCCTCTGCTTGAGCAGGAGACCCTTACAGAATTACAGAACAACACAGTTGGAAGGGACCCAGTCCAACCGGCTGCTCAAGCAGGAGACTTACAGAATCATAGAATGACAAGAGTTGGAAGGGACCTCAGTGGTCATCTAGCCCAGCCCCCTGCTCAAGCAGGAGACCTTTATAGAATCATAGAATAACAGAGTTGGAAGGGACCTCAGTGGTCATCTAGCCCAACCCCCTGCTAAAGCTGCAGACCTTTATAGAATCATAGAATAACAGAGTTGGAAGGGACCCCGGAGGTCTTCTAGTCCAACCCCCCCCCCTTGAAGCAGGAGACACTGACAGCATCACAGAGTTGGAAGAGGCCTGGGAGGTTATCTACTCCAACCCACAGCTGGAGAAGACTTACAGAATTAAAGTGTTGGGAGGGGACGTGGGAAGTCTTCTATCCAAATCTCCGCTCAAGCAGGAGGCTTACACAATTACAGAGTTAGAAGGGACCTCAGGGGTCATCTAGTCCAACCCTTGTCAAACAGGAGAGCCTTACATGATGAGAGAATCACAGCTTTGGAAGGGACTTCAGAGGTCATCTAGTCCAACCCCCTGCTCGAGCAGGAGATCCTGACAGAATCATAGGATCAGTCGTAAGGGACCTCAGAGGTCATCTAGTCGAACCCTCTGTTCAAGGAGGAGGAGGCTTACAGAATTAAAAAGTTGGAGGGGACCTTGGAGGCCATCTAGTCGAACACCTTGCCCGAGTGGGAGACCCTTAAAGAATCTCAGGATTGGAAGGGATCTCAGAGGTCCAACCCCCTGCTCAAGGAGGAGGCGGCTTACAGAACTAAAGAGTTGGATGGTACCTTGGAGGTCATCTAGTCCAACCCTTATCAAGCAGGAGAGCCTTACATGATGACAGAATCACAGCTTTGGAAGGGACTTCGGAGGTCATCTAGTTCAACTCCCTGCTCAAGCCCCCCCACCCCCAGCCACTCCCCTGCCTGGTGGGGCCGCCCATTCCTGCGACCTCTCGCCACCTCTGCCGCCCCTAACTGTATGCCGTCCTCTCTCCTCCCCCCCCCAAAAAAAAACCCAATCCCCGGGACGCAGAAAGGAGTCGCATCTAAATAGCTCTAAGGGAGCGAAGGTCTCTCGCCGCCGCCGGGGCTGCTTGCAAATCATGTGACTGGAAATAAAAACGATTTGGAAGAACCGCCCCCCCCCTACACACACAAACAAACACATCACACACACCGCAGCAAAGGCAAAGAGGCTATTTTTCTCCGGGTGTATTCATCGCACAACGGCCGCTTTGAGTTGTGTCGACTCCCCCCCGCCCCCCCCAAAAGCCAGCCTCGCTTCCTCTACTCTCTCTACGCGTAACCTGTCCCTCTTTCAGCAGCCTTTCCATCGGAATCGAGCGGGAAGGGACCTCAGAGGTCATCTAGTCCAACCCCCTGCTGGAGCAGGAGATCCTGACAGAATCATAGCATCACAGTCGCAAGGGAGCTCAGAGGTCATCTAGTCGAACCCCTGTTCAAGGAGGAGGAGGCTTACAGAATTAAGGAGTTGGAGGAGACCTTGGAGGCCATCTAATCGGACATCCTGCCCGAGTGGGAGACCGTTGCAGAATCTCAGAATTGGAAGGGATCTCAGAGGTCACCTAGTCCAACCCCTTGCTCCAGCAGGAGACCCTTGCAGAATCAAAGAGCTGGAAGGCACTTCAGAGGTCATCTAGTCCAACCCCCCTGCCCGAGCGGGAGAGACCCTACCTACGCTATTCCGGACAAACGGCCGCCCAGTCTCTTCTTGAAATCCTCTGCTTCTTCTCCTCGGGGGTCTCTCTCTCCCCCCCTTGCTTGTGGGCCACTCCTACGGGAGACCCTTCCCCATCTCTCTCGCCCCGAACTGGATGCCCCCCTGTCCCCTCCCTTCCCTCCCCATCGCAGGGACGGAAAAGAAAAAAAAACAGCAAAAGAAAGCGAAAGTCTTTCGGCGGCGGCGCTGCCTGGAAACCACGTGATAGAAAAGAAATAAGATACAAGATACAAGACACACACGCAGAGACAAAGAGACAAGTAGCCGAGCTAAGTAAACAGGCGGGGCGCTCAAAGCGAACAGGCTGTTTTTGTCCGTCTCTTTTAATCGCACAACGGCCGCTTCGGGTTGTGTCGCCTCCTCCTCCCCACTTCCCCTAGCCCCCCCTCCCCCTCACCCCGTCGGCAAAAGCCACCCTCGCTTCCTCTGCTCTTTGCACGCCGCTTTGCAGAGCGCCCCACCCCCGCGCCCCTCTCCCAGCAGCCTTTCCATAGGAATAGAACCGGAAGGGACCTCGGAGGTCATCCAGCCCAACCCCTCCCCCCACTGAAGCAGGAGACCCTGACAAAAATTACAGCATCACAGAGTTGGAAGAGACCTGGGAGGTTATCTACTCCAACTCCCTGCCCCAGCAGGAGAATTGGAAGGGACCTCGGAGGTCATCTACTCCAACCCCCTGCTCAAGGAGGAGGAGACTTACAGAAGTAAAGAGTTGGAGGGGACCTTGGAGGTCATCTAATCCATCCCCCTGCTCAAGCAGGAGACCCTGACAAAAATTACAGCATCACAGTTGGAAGAAACCTGGGAGGTTATCTACTCCAACTCCCTGCCCCAGCAGGAGAATTGGAAGGGAACTTGGCGGTCATCTAGTCCAACCCGCAGCTGGAGGAGGAGACTTACAGAATTAAAGTGTTGGGCGGGGACGTGGGAGGTCCTCTAGTCCAAATCTCCGCTCAATCAGGAGACTTACAGAATTTCAGAGTTAGAAGGGAACTCAGAGGTCATCTAGTTCAACCCCCTGCTCAAGCGCCCCCCCAGCCTCTCCCCTGCCTGGTGGGGCCGCCCATTCCTGCGACCTCTCGCCACCTCTGCCGCCCCTAACTGTATGCCGTCCTCTCTCCTCCCTCTCCCCCCCCCAAAAAAAAACCCAATCCCCGGGATGCAGAAAGGAGTCGCATCTAAATAGCTCTAAGGGAGCGAAGGTCTCTCGCCGCTTTGAGTTGTGTCGACTCGACTCCCCCCCCCCCCAAGCCAGCCTCGCTTCCTCTACTCTCTCTTCGCGTAACCTGTCCCTCTTTCAGCAGCCTTTCCATCGGAATCGAGCGGGAAGGGACCTCAGAGGTCATCTAGTCCAACCCCCTGCTCAAAGAGGAGGAGGCTTAAAGAATTAAAGAATTGGATGGGACCTTGGAGATCATCTAGTCCAACTCTTGTCAAGCAGGAGAGCCTTACATGATGACAGAATCACAGCGTTGGAAGGGACTTCGGAGGTCATCTAGTCCAACCCCCTGTTCAAGGAGGAGGAGGCTCACAGAATTAAGAAGTTGGAGGAGACCTTGGAGGCCATCTAGTCGGATACCCTGCCCGAGTGGGAGACCTTTACAGAATCTCAGAGTTTGGAAGGGATCTCAGAGGCCATCTAGTCCAACCCCCTGCTGAAGGATGAGGCGGCTTGCAGAATTAAAGAGTTGGATGGGACCTTGAAGGTCATCTAGTCCAACCTCCGTGCCCGAGCGGGAGAGACCCTACCTACGCTATTCCAGACAAACGGCCGCCCAGTCTCTTCTTGAAATCCTATGCGTCTTCTCCCCGGGGGTCTCTCTCTCTCTCCCTTGCTTGTGGGACACTCCTACGGGAGACCCTTCCCCATCTCTCTCGCCCCTAACTGGATGCCGCCCCTTCCCCCCTCTTCCCTCCCCATCGCAGGGACGGAAAAAGGAAAAAAACAGCAAAAGAAGGCGAAAGTTTTTCGGCGGTGGCGCTGCCTAGAAACCACGTGATAGAAAAGAAATAAGGTAAGGCACCCCCATCCCCCCCCCCCAAGAGACAAAGGTAAACAGGCGGGGGCGCTCAAAGCAAGCAGGCTATTTTGTTTTAGACGTACACTACATTTCCCCAATACAGTAAACAGGAACTTCCTGTTCTTTCTAATAGCAATTTCAAATCGATACAATTCTCTTTATGTTATTTCCCCTTTTAATATATTTCATTTGCGTTTCACCATTTTAACCCACTTCTTTTACTCATCTATCTGCTATATTGGGTGATTACCTCTAATAAATTTAAACTCTCTTGAGTGCATGTATATATTTATATGTTAATTCTCCTTAACTTCTATTTTGGGGTTTTATTGACTTTGTTGGAGGAAATGTCCTTCTGGGTTCGGCTCCAAGTGGGGGAAAAGACCCTGGAGACATGGAGGCTGCTTGGAAAGATGGTTTTAATGGTGGACAGGACCACATGGCTTGAGTCCTGGACAGAAAAGGTGATCCCATGCTTCAATGTTGGGGGAAGAAGAAGAGAAGGGAGGGCTGAGATGCTGAGTCCCCGGTTTTATGCCCTCTCTGGCCTTTGATCTTGAGCTTGTCTTCTGATTGGTTGTCAGACTCCCATGGGGGCCATGCAGGGGCAACCCTCTAGGCTGTGTTTTGAATCCAGGTTTGGTTGAGTTCTCAGATGCCATGTGGGGAGTTGGGTAAAGGGCCAATATTATCATGCCTTAATCCCATCCCCCTGGAGCTGAAGGGGAGCAGAACTCTTTATTATGGAAAGGGACTGGCTTGGCCTTCTTAATGGCCCATTGACAAAGGGGGTGGGGGCACTTCTTTCATTGATCCTTGTTTCTTTCCTCCATCCACCTATATCATTTTCCTCATATCTGGTAATATTCTGTTTCTTCTTTTCCCTGGATTTCTTTTGTTCATTTGTCCATTTCGGCACAGTCCATAACCTTTCTTATTATTTCATCTTCGCTTGGTATCAATTTATTTTTCCATTTCTGAGCAAAGGCAATCCTCGCCGCCGTAATTATGTGTAAAATTAAATACTGGATTTCTTTTTTATATTTCGCAGTCATTATTCCTAGTAAAAAAAACTTCTGGTTTCCAATCAATTTTGACTCCTGTTATTGACTCTAGCCAATTTTTAATCCTTTTCCAAAACTTGTTAGCCTCCTCACACGTCTACCATATGTGATAACATGTTCCGTGTGTTAATTCACATTTCCAACATTTTGGTGAAATATTTACTGAGGTTTTTGCTAACCCTGCTGGTGCTAGGTGCCATCTGTAAAACATTTTGTACTGGTTTTCTTTGTATGCAACCGATAGTGTCATTTTAAAATTTGTCCCCACAAATTTTTCCCATTTATCTAATTCAAAATTGTAACCAAAGTTCTGTGCCCATTTTACCATTTGTTCTTTCACAATTTCTTCTTCCATTTTATACTTCAGGAGAAATTTATATGTTCTCCCTATCATCTTTCTTTCTGAGCTTTGGATTATTTTATCTAATTCGTGTGGTTCCATTTGGATGCCATATAACAGTGATGGCGAACCTATGGCATGCGTGTCACAAGTGGCACGCGGAGCCATTTGTCAGGGCACGCGAGGCGCTGCCCTGTCAGCTGGCCAACGCGCATGCTCGCACTGGCCAGCTGAGTTCACCTTTTTAAAAGCTATTTTTTGCCCTCCCCAGGCTCCAGAGGCTTTATAGGAGCCTGGGGAGGGTGAAAAGAGCCTCCCCTGCCCCCCGAGGCTTCAGGGACCGTCCCTGAAGCCTTCGGAGCGCTTAAAACGACCCTCCGAGCAAACTGGAAGTCACTTCCGGTTTGCTCGGAGGGTGGTTTTAAGCGCTCTGAAGGCTTCAGGGAAGCCTCAGGACAGTCCCTGAAGCCTCCAGGGGGCCTCCGGGGGGGCGGGGGAGGCTCTTTTCGCCATCCCCAGGCTCCTATAAAGCCCCTGGAGCCTGGGGAGGGCAAAAAAACAGGTAAAAAAATGGGGGGGGGGGTCGCACGTTGTGCGCGCATGTGCACTGGGGGGTCGCACGTTGCATTATGGGTGCGGCACGCCCACACTCGACCCCACTGCACTCCCCCCACTTGTGGCACGCGAGCCAAAAAAGGTTCGCCATCACTGCTCTAGGCTGAGTTTTGAATCCAGGTTTGATTGAGTTCAGATGCCATGTGGTCAGTTGAGTAAAGGCTTATATTATCATGCCTTCATTGTCACTGCCAGAACTCTACACCCATCCCCCTGGAGCTGAAGGGGAGAACTCTTTATTATGTAAAGTGGACTAGCTTGGCCTTCTTAATGGCCCATTGATAAAGTGAGGATGGCAGGAAGCTGCAGGAATTTACTTAGTTTTTAAAATATGCTTCTCCCTTTTTTCACCTCCAGGAAAATATAATATTCTGCCTTATCAATATTTCCTAGGATATTTCATTTTTCTGGGAGAGGGCTAGGTGATAACTTCCTACAATCCCTCCTTTTCCCCCCCAAAAACATGTGAGTGGAATGCACATGTTTTTGACAAAAGATAAAAATTGGTCAGATCAGGGAGGCTTAATTTTTCTGATGGAAAGGCATTGAGAGAGACAGCAGAAGAATCCCTTCAGTGGCTCCCAGAGAGCTTTCAATCATGAAGGTCTAGCAACCAGGGCACAATTGCTGGAAAGAAATTTACAATATCCAATTTACCATGCCAATTATTTTCAGATGTTTGATGTCACTTTCTGTGAGCTTCCTGACAGGTTACAAGCAAGCAGAAGTCCCAAAATTATTCACAGCCATTCTTTTCCTTTAAGTTACGGGCTGCATATTTCATGTTTCTTGAGCCTATCCTAGCTCTTATTTTAGTGAGGCCAAATTGAGTTTAGCTAGTGTGCAATACAAGCTATTTAATATATATATTTTAAATTACACACAATGAGCCCAGGGACTCCTATCAGAGACCACCAGTGCAACATGTCCTGCTTTACTGGGCAACTGGGCAGCATCATTTTTTTTGAGTCACAGCCAGGGTTTGAGTTTTGAAGATCCTTTCTGCTACTCTTCAAGTGGGGGAATTGCCTGAGGGGAACTGACCCTCCCCCATGGGATTAAAAGGGAGATATCACTGCTTAGGCTTTTGTGCAAGGGCAAAAATCAACCCAGGAAAAGCTCTGTGGAGTTAAGTCAAGGAGACAGCCTCAATCCAGCTCCGAATGGAGCCTCTCCCTCTCCCCCTCTCTCTCTTTGTGTTTGTGTGTGTGTAGCTACTTCCACAATACACAAAATACAGACACTCTGGACAAAATTTTCCTCCCACCAGACAGAAATCTAAGGTGTTCAGATCTTGCTGTGCCAACCACTCTCAAATACAATTCTTACATGAGTACATTAAACTGATTACAATATAAATGAGATAAGAAAGGAAAGGTTACAATGAGGCAAAGAAAGAAAACTTTGCAATCAATTTTCACCCTCCCCCACAGTTTTACAGCTGTCTTCTGGGAATTGAACATTCTTTTGATCTTTACTTCATCTCAGAGTCCTTTTTCATGTCTGCTGGATTGCATTAGGTTTGGCTTGCTGGTAAGAGTGGTCAGTCAGGCTTGGTAGAGTCTGTCCCAGGCTTGGCTAAGTTTTTTTTTCTCATGTCAGGTTTCATCAGCACGCAATCACCAGCAGCCAATTCGAGAGTTATGGTTTAAACTAGCAGTCCTTTGTTTCTGGGGTTAAAAAAAAGAGGCCAAGAATACAGTTCTTTACAGACATATCTTTAGTCTCATGTTGTGGAATCTCACCCATTCTGTCCAAGTGTGGAAATCCAAACATTATTTCAGAAGGCAGATGATGTAAATTTCATGGAACATGACATTCCCACTGCCTGTATGATTGAAACACTTTAGCAGTAAGATGAGTAAATTCCCAAGAGGGACAACAACTTGTGTTGCAAACAAACAAACAAATAAAATATCATAGGGTAGAGCATCTTGACTCATAAGCATTTAAAAATGCACTCAGGTGTAAAAGAGGGAGATAAGAAGAACAGCTTTAAAAAAATTGCAATTAAAAAAAGGTACTTTGAGTCAACACTCCAAAATATCAAATTCCATTCAGATGGAAGCAAATTCTCATTAAGTATGTTAAAACATTTACAAATGTAAGCAAAATATCTCAAAATCATTTCTTTTTATAGGTTTAATTAAGCATTTTAAACCTCAAAAATGTCCAGAAGAAAAAAAAAATCAAAATTGTATTCCGAGCAGACAAAGAAATGTAACTGCATAACTTTTATATGCAGATGAAAGATCACAACAGTGAAAGGTAAAGGTGCAGGAGCAGGTCACCCATTTACTCCAAATTTCTCAGAAGAGAGAGAAAAAAAGTGGTTAAAGTGAGCAGAAAAACCGCAGCCGCCTTTAATGATCCAAAAGGAAGGAGGGAAAGAAGGAGGAGGGGATGCCCAGAGGCATTCACAGGTATCACTGGGGGCATCTCATACACACACTCATGGTAAAAATGAGTAGACACTCACTCTCCCCACCTTTCCTGCTTCCCTCCAAAGAATGACCCAGAAGGAAGAGGGGGGGAAATTCACGCAAGCAATCACAGATCTCTGGATCCTTTCACTTATCACTTCCTGGGGCATTGGGGACACACACTCACATTCATACTGCAATCAGACCTTCATGCTTGCTCACGCCAACCAATCATAGGTATTTCAGGAAGCTTTTTTTACAAGCCAATGAGCTCCATTTTGTATTATTAGAGGATCTCAACTTTCCTCCAGGTCTGGAAATGATTACACACACACACATACATGCACAAACACCATGGAACAACACTTTCAGGCCTGGGGGAGGTCCTGTCCCTTTAAATCTTCAATTTTCTTTCCTTGGGAAACATGTGGCTCATTCTCCAAGCATGGGGAAACTCAGAGAGCAATTTAAATCCTAACTACACTCCCCTTCCCCACAGCTTCAAGCCCAAGCTGAGGAGCTTACTTACTTTGCCAGCTGGTCAAACATATCACAATCAATTCAATGCCATTCAATTCAACATGTTATTAGTATAGATACACACATAAGAATTTGAACAGACATTACATCAAATTAATCAAGTCCAATTACCTGTCTTCCTATTCAATAGGCGTTACCTTTTTATTACCTGCTAAATGTTAATACATATCTCTGCCCTGGGGTGTTCTGTGTCCTCTTCCTAATTTGGACCTGCTGGCATATTTTTAAAGATCCAGATGTATGGAGACTTTCATTAACACATTGTTTGCATCTGGGGGGCTCTTGAGCTCTACTTTTTTTTAAAGGCAACTATTACTGCTGCAACAGCTTTTTAGCGTATCCCTGTGGACTCCTCAGTCATTTTGGGAAGCTTTTTTCTTTTCTTTTTTAAAAAGACAAATTTTAGAAGAGAGTCTGGGAGTTAGCCCACACACTTTCTGAATGTCTGGGCAACAAAGGAGATTGGAGAAGAAACTCAGGTAGAGCTTCTCTTCAGTTCATCTGATGGTGGCCAGAAAACCAGCAAATTTGTTGACAAAATCTAAATCAAAACTGGCTTCTGGAGGCCAGGTTTCTACCTTAGGACCAATAGAGTAGGTTGGCCAGATAGATGTGCAGAGGGTTTTTACTCAGGTTGAAGGCAAACCTTTAGTAGGAATTTCCTCCATCTCATACATGCACACCCAAGGTGACACTCTCCTCCTCCCCCCAAAAGGAAAAAAATCTATACTCACCTCAAAGAGTACAATCTTCCAGGGTTGAAAGACATGAGAACGAGGTCCCCTCCCCCACAGAAAAGGCTTTGTTGGAGGATTAGAGGTAGGGGAGGTAGATAGCTTGCAGGCAGAGTTTGAAAAATAAAACCATCAGTTACTATACAGATAAACTGGTAACATTATGGGGATATCATAGATGAGAAATGGGGTCTGGATTCACATGCTTCAGGAAAGAAATGAACAGGTAAAATCATTTAAACATACAATAAATGCAAGGATGAATCTTTTCTTGTAAATGAACTTAAAACATTTCCTGGGTTGTTACTTTAAGGTATAGGGAAGGAAGGAAGGGGGGAGGGAACTTCTCTTTACTCCGTTTTTGTTGGCCAAACAAACACAAAGTAAAGACTTCCCTCCCCCTTCACTCAGTTTTCTGGGCCCAACAAACTGAGTGAAGGCAATTTCTGCCAGTTTACTCTTTTCTTTCTTTGAACAATTTAAACTTCTTGTCTTTTGGATTGGAGACATCTTAGTTACAATTACCTTGAGGGTGAACAAAGACTTAGACACACATTTGCACAAGGACAAGGAGAAAATAAGAGGGGGAAAAAAAGAGAACTCTCAGGTTTACACATCCTAGTCATTCCCAGCACAAATCTGTTAAATTAGGGAAGGCACAAATCTTAACAAACAAAACCACGTGGTTGCATAGAAGACAGAGAAAGAGACAAATAGACAAGAGAAAAAAGAAACCCCAACATTTTCCCTTTTCTTTTAAGTACCTTTATCCAAATTAGTTTTCCTGTATCATCTTTCAGCAAAGCCCATTTCTCACACAATTTCCTTGCTCTCAGCCAAAATCTTGGCATCTAAGGAAATCTCCGAGGGCACTTCTGGCCACCCACGAGCTAACGCTTCCCATGACCCTTTACATGCAGGGCTCACTTTGGCCTAGCCGGGTGCCAGCCACTATAAGTTTCAGAAAAAAAAAGATTCTGGGAAGGACTTCAATTCCCCCACGAAGTATTCAGCCCCTTCTCTCAGGGAATCACCTGGGTTTTGAGGATCAAAAAAGTAATCCTTGAGGACCTCTGCCCCTCTGCAGTTAGTACCAGGCACCTCTACTCTTTTCCATACACCATGGGCCTTTGCTTTTTTTGCTTTCACAGGACAAAAGCAGCAGCAACAACACATTTTCATTCACTTTTCCATCCATTTTCACACACACTCTCTTTTCCCTAACAGAAGGTCCTGTGCTCTGGCCTGGCCCTAATACTTTCCAGGCTCTCTTGGTAAAACACACAGAAGAACCAGGATCCAGCTGTGATTGGGAGAAAGCATCATTCACACACATGCAGGCATACACACATTTCCACACTTTGCTATGCTTTAAATTAAATTTTAGAGAATTAGAATTTAGAGGTACTCACCTTCTTTCCAGGCAGCCTTTGAGCTCAAACTCAAAACCCCTTTAAAACCTAGATCCAAATGGTTAAGGCCAAGATAAAGTCCACCCACAGACTCAATGGGGTCTGTGCCGGCATGGGAGGCTTACCTGGGCCATATCCATTTGTTAAGCTAGCTTGGAGTCCCATCTGTGGGTCACCAATTGTTGGAGGAAATGTCCTTCTGGGTTCGGCTCCAAGTGGGGAAAAAGACACTGGAGACATGGAGGCTGCTTGGAAAGATGGTTTTAATGGTGGACAGGACCACATGGCTTGAGTCTTGAACAGAAAAGGTGATCACATGCTTCAATGTTGGTGGAGAAGAAGAGAAGGGCCGATGGAGGGGCTTGCTAGGCTTTTTATAACCTGTTCAGTCCCACCTCTCTGTTTCCTGTTCCTGTGTAAGAAATGTATTCTGATTGGTTGTCAGACTCACATGGGCCCATGCAGTGGCAACTCTCTAGGCTGAGCCCAGATTTGGTTGAATTCTCAGAGTTCTCAGATGCCATGTGGTCAGTTGAGTAAAGGCTTATATTATCACGCCTTCATTCCCATCCCCCTGGAACTGATGGGGAGAACTCTTTATTATGTAAAGGGACTGGCTTGGCCTTCTTAATGGCCCATTGACAAAGTGGGGATGGGCAGGAAGCTACAGGGAGCTATTCTCAATTTAAAACATGTTTCTTCCTTCTCACATCCAGTTAAATCTCAAATAACCCTAGGCAGTTGAAATCAACTGGCGCGCCCCCAGAATTACTGAGGATTACCCCCAATTGAAGCCCTCGAGCCCCACATTGGGCGCCAAGATTGTGAGATATTAAAACCCAATTGTTATGCTTACAATTCAAAAGACAAGTCTGGTTCACAATACAAAAGTTTTTATTGCAGTTGCAAGCGTGGCCTCCCAGATTCTTCCCCATGGCTTGAATACTAGGAGCGCAAAGACAGATTTCCAGTAATACAATTTATACGCTTCTACTCCTCATGCATGACGTTTAAGAAGCCCTCCCCACTTCTTTGAGGTTAATTCGCATTTCAAGAGGACAACATGACTTTTCCTGCAGACCCCTTTGTTTCTTATCTGTGCTTCCTTTGTTATTTCAATTTAGGCTGTGATGTATTTCAATGTCAAAGGAATTTTAGCAAGTCATCCGGTGTTGATTTTACTACTTATTTGTGCTTAAATTTACAATCAAGAAAAACAGCGCCCAAGAGTCTCACACCTTTGTGTTACATTTTACACTTTATATGAAAGAATAACTTATTATTTATTTATTTCCTTCATGGTCCAATCTCCCACTTCCATGCTGGCACCTTCCACCCATCCAGTTCCAGTCAGGTGCCGAGGTACAGAGACAAAAGATGACCTTGGGCTTCTAGAAAGGAATGTTTGATTTTGACAACAACACATTCTGCCCCCCTCCCATTTCCCCACTAATGAAACAGCATAGTAAAATGAGAAAGAGTGTGGCAGGCCAAAGATCCTAAAAGGAATATGACTGCAGGCCTGGGAGGCGACCTCTCCTCAGAAGAAAAACATTTCCTGAAAAGAGAATAACATAACCCTTTGGCTTATCAGGAAACTTCTCATGGAATTGTTTTACCAATTTATGCATTTTTATGTCCCAGCTTTTTACCCAATAGCTTCGGACAAAGGGTAACCCTTCCATCGCACTAAATACTGTAAGCGACTCCTATACAGCGTGGAGTCTTAGATTTTTTTCACCTCATGATGTGTTTCCCCTTCTACCACTACAGGAGGAGGGGGAGCTTGGGTGGACAGTCTTATGCTTTTTTTTTTTAATTGGATTTATATGCCGCCGTTCTCCCAAAGGACTCAGGGCAGCGTACAACATTAAAAAACACACATCCCAAAAGTTAAAAAGAAATTAAATACATGTCCAAAAAAACCAAACCGAATTTATAGGACAATATATTAAAAAAAATAGTTAAAATTAACAGGCCAGGCCGGCTTGCTGGAAAAGTCAACTTTTTAGGGCGCGTCAGAAGGACCGGAGGTCAGGGATTATGGGAAGCTCCGGGGGCAGCTCAAGCTGGACCCAATTACTGGTTTCAACAAGCTACAATGAAATGCTGGGTAAATCTTCCCTAGAATTCTGGGTAGACTGAGTTGAACTGTTACTGGGTTAATTATCTCCACCTCGTCAGGCGTCAATTTTGGTGACCAAAGATGGAATTGGAGGTGGAAGATTACGTAAAAAGCTGTGCTACTTGTGCAACAATGGAACCACTGCCGGAGAAGTCCCATGGACTACTACAACGAGTGGCCAGCCCTAACTGACCATGAGAAGAGATCGCAATGGACTTCATCGTCGAACTCCCAGACAGCAGTGGGAATAGAGTAATCTGGACAGTTATTGATTTGGGTTCCAAGCAGGCACACTTCATCGCTTGCTCAGGGTTGCCTCCGCAAAGAAATTAGCGAAAATGTTTGTGAAACACATTTATCGCCTGCACAGGGAGCCCAAGAGGATCATTTCAGACTGTGGAGTCCCGTTCACAGCCAAGTTCTGAGAGTTCCTGAGAACCATTGGGTCCACACAAGGACTGAGCTCAGCAGTTCATCCCAGCATGAACCACGCAGCAGAGAGGGCCAGTGCGATGATGGAACAACAGATCCTGTGCTATATGGACTATCAGCAAGACAATTGGTTGGACTTGCTACCCTTCGCCGAAGTGGCGTACAACAACGGGATCCACAGCAGCACAGGATTATCAGCTTTCCAAATTACCAGTGGCATGGAATTTGTTCCCATGCCTGAGCTGCCTAGAGAACCTCCCTCCTCCAGTTTCCTAGGTTTTCCACCCAGTTGAAAGGTCAAGATCTTGAGGGGAGGAGCCAAAGTCGCGACGAGCCGACGTGCGATCTCAATGCTCTGAGATCGCAGTCGATACTTTTGCCACTGGGTGGTCCAAATGGACCTAACCCGTCCCGCAGAGACGGTGAACAGGAAGAATATGTCTTGCTGATCTCAGGAACATCGCAAAGTCCCTGATCGATCCCAGAGAAATTCTTCAAGCCGGTGACAAAAAATCCAGCCATTTGGTTGATGAAGTCGGGGCGGCTCAAAAACGGAAGGAGATGGAAAGTGTTTCCAGCTGGTGAGGAATTTTTACCGTCTTAAAAGTGACTGCCTGTAAAAAACTTAAAATAAATTTAGATTGTAGAAAAGAAGAAATAAGCAGCGGAATTAAATTTGGAATGGTTTTTGACAGTGGGTTATCTTTTTTTAAAATGCTATCTTCAGGGATGGAATTTATGCCAGCCTTTTAAAATGAATGGATTAAGTTTTCTTCTTCTATTTTTCTTTTTCTTTTATTACTCTTTGTAACCTATGGACTAAAATTCTCCTCTTTTATTACTATGGGTGTTTTTCTAACTCATTTAAGAACCGGACTTTTTTTAAAACTTGAAATATAAAAAAGATATAAAAAGAAAATTGCAACATTGTAACAATAACATTGCTGCTCGGAGGCTAGAGGTTTGTGTATTGGAAACGAAACACTTTTATTTTCTTTCACTGATTATCCTGGCTTGTTACTTCAAGGTCTTACTGCTTGTTTATAGAGAGTGATAAGAAGGAAAGCACACAGATGTTCCTTTGAAGTATATTTTGAACCAGAGAAAGGTGAAAATGAAATGATTATTGTGAATTGATGCTTAATCTTTGTTAAAACCTTCTAAGCTAGAGCAGCAGTGTTTGTTAGCTGGAGATAATGGTGCACTTTCAACAGGAGAAAGACGTTTTAAATCTGCAAAAGATATTCTCAGAAATACCAAAATTATCAAACACACGTGAGAGGATAGAGAAGAAGTTGGATCTTAGTGCATTTAACAGCAAAATATGACAGAGAAGTTGAAGATGTTCATCAAATGGAAAAAGTGGCGGTTAAAATCCAAAATATTGAAGAGGAAAATGAATATAAAGAAATGAAAATTGCTGATATATATGGTGATTTGTTTGTTTCTGAAATGGAAAGAGTGGAATACTGAAATGTTGCAGAAATGAGACCAGACCAGCTCTTTGTCAAAGGGAAAGGTTTATTGCGTAAGGTTCAGCAGCGATAGCTCAAGCAAAATCTGAACCCCGAAGGGCAGTCGTTTACAGACTTGTATACTATTTAGCCAGAATATCAATCAACCCAAAGTACACTGTCTTCCTGTGTCACATAGGCCTCGTACACCTTCTCTCCTACTGTGACAGGACAGTCATCCAACTTGCTCAATTGTCCCCAATAGGGAGTATTTGTATCAATATCCTGATTCCTTTGTTTTAGCTTGCTGAAGCAGACAGAAAAGTAATCCTTGCCCTGTTCCACATGGTCAAGAAACGTTAATATCTACCTCTATTTATTTAGTTGTCAACTTCTCTTTTAGAAAGAGGAATTAAATGGAGGGGGAATCTACCCCAGGTGGCAAGATACAGAAGAAAAAATAAAAGAATTTATGGATTCAAAGAGAGAAATCTTTTTAGCAATAGTTTTGATAACACCACCGACAATCAAAGATAAGCTGATTAAGGAAACAGAAGAAGGGCATTGAAAGTACATGAGAGATTTTATAAGCAAAGAGTTGCTAAGAGGAGTCCATACAAAGTTGATTAGGGAGATGATTAGAGGACTGACACCACAAATGGCAGAAGACATGAGACTGCATCGGCTGGGATGTCTGGGGACCGTGGGAAACTTTGCCAGAGGGCGAAGGAGCCCCCCCCCCCTTGCAGGCTGATGGGGGATGCAAAGATCGGGGAAAGCTTAGCCGGTGGAGGGAGGAAGTGGGAGGGGCTGCCAAAACATCTAGGGCGCCTGAACCCCCACTCAGTGGCCCCCTCGCCCCCCCTCAGGCTCACCTCCCCCCCCGCCCCTAGGCGAAGAGCTACCAGCGGGGCGAATGAGGACCTCAGAGAGGGGGAAAGGAGGGTTTATTGATGGATCTCATGAATGGGGGGTGGGATGGGGGACAATGAGGCTCTGCCCACTCCGGGTGCCCCCCCTCACTGTGTTTGGGGGATCAATGCCCACCTTTATTGAAGCCCCCAAAACATTGGGGGGGGGAGGAATCAGGAGGACTCAAGGGCAGTGAGGAAGGGGACCCCTCCAATTCCTCCCCATGTCTTCTGGGGGTGGGGACTGAGAAGGAATGGAAAGTTTCCCTTCCACCTTCGATTGAGGTTCGGATCGCCAGCCCGCCTTGCAGCATATCTCTTGATAAGAAATAAAACCCTGCGGCATTGCCGGGCCGCATCAGTGTGGGCTCAATCATGGGATTAAATAAGAGTCTGACAGCAAAGGTTTCCTCGGGGTGAGTGAGCCCAGAATGTGTTCTGAACTATCCTTTATTAAATCAGAAGGCATTCAAAAAGGTTTCCCTTATACAGCGTATGATTACATGATTGGTTGCTTTGTATCATAATACTTATACGAGGTTGATTACATATATAAGAAATAAGTACATGCTATCATATAATTGGTTACATGCTTGTTGCAGGGCAAAACTAAGTAGGTTAGCATGCAGCTGTGTAATTGGTTAAAGCTTTCTATAGGATGTGGTTTTGTCTCATGTCCGGAGTTCTGGAGGAGGAGCTTCCTGGAGGAAATGGCGGTCTACTACAGAGCTCCGTAGATCCGCGGCTCTCTAAGGGAATAGGGGGTGCTGCCGGCCCCCCTTTTCCACCATGGGGGACCGGGTGTCCAGCAACAGCTATCCTGGGTCTTTTTACGACCCAAGTGGGGGTCCCCCAGGGTAGCTTGACGACAAAAAAGCCTGGGAAATGAGCCGGTGAACAGCCGGTGAACAGCTGAGGGGAGATGCCGTCCGAGACGCCATTTGAAAGCAGTGGAGAGCGCCATTTGAAAACAGAGGAGAGCAGAGGAGAACAGAGGAGTGGTAGAAAGGCTGCGAAAGGCTCGGAACGGCTGGAAATGGCTGCTAAAGTGTGTGGGAACGCACTGGGAACGCGCTGGTGCTGGCAGTGCCGGAATTGGAGGTTTTTTAATCTGCAACCGACTTGGGACCGTGGCCAGAGCCGGCGGTGGGTGGAGAGGCCGACTTTGGAGCGACGAGGACCCGAGCGCCGGCAGCGATGGCTGGGAACGCCGAGCGCCGAATCCCCCGGCCTGCTGTTAACCGCACGAACTGTGGGAGGCATAGAAACTGGAAAGGAAGGTTGGAGGAAGGCTGGAGGCCGGTAGGAATGGCGCTGGGGTTTGAAATGGTGGTTTGTGGGTTCTAAGGACCAAGATGCAGGCCATGGTAAGAACTAAATGCCAATGGCCTGGTAAGAAGAGGGCCATGATTCAGGATGCTACTCAGAGACAGGGGGGGGGCTTGCTGAGGACTTGCAGGAGGCTCTAACATCAGGCTGGGCAGAGGAGTTATCTACCTCTGCCAGCTGCCTCCTGGTCTGTTACCATCTACCCCCCTGCTGACTGCTGACCATTTATTTCAACTTGCCCCTGTTTCCATTTGTTTCCATCTGTGTGCGCCCTGGAGGATTACCCCCCACCCTCTGTGACCCCATTGCCTGACTGACCATCTTCCCCTACCCATTATCAATAACAGTTTGACTACCCCTCGCCTTCCATCATTGACTATCACTGACTGACCATCTATTAACCCCCACCATTGACCATCACTGACCATACTATCCCCACCTATTGTTTGTTATCGGACCAGCCTACTACCATCACCCCCCTCATTTAGGACTGGACAATTCTTTTGCACTGGAGCACGGCTTTTTTTAACTTCTTCAAACTATACTGGAGCATGGTACTCTGGCTGGAACAGACAAGTTCCTTAGCCCTGGCGACTTTTCTTTTCATCATCATATGTACTCAAGAACAGACCTCATCGAGTTCCGGTTCCGCCGGCGGCGGCGACGAGCAGCTCCTTGCCCGCTCCGGCTCCCCGGTGGGCTTCCCCACTCCTTGGGGGGCACAGGACACCCCGCAGAGGGGTCCTGCCGGAGGGGCGGCATCGCGGACGACTCCTGCAGCGGCGGTGGCCGGCGGGAGGTCTCTCGCGCGCCCAAGGCACCGGGGAGCAAGCTCGGAGGGCGCTTCGCGTTTCTGCGCCTCGCACCTCGCTATAAGCCGACTGGAGAATGCAACAATAGAAGGAAGCAGCTGCAGTGCGGTGAGGTTGCTTCCCTCTTCATTCCCTATTCTGCACGAAGAATTATTCAGCTTTTTAAAATAACTTTCGGAGCATTTTTGGAGGCGCGGCTGGAGGAGGGGGGTTTTTTTCCCCCCCCTCGCTGTCAGAGACCCTCCAGGTGTCCCCCAGGATAATGGATAGTGGATGATGGGCCCTTACAGCAACCAGGTTTTGCCAGGGCTTCTGCAATTCTCTTAAGACCCCAGGCAGCTTCACCTGCTGATTCCATATAAGACCATTTTCAATGTGACCTTTGCTTTTTGTGGGACTCGTGAACATTGTTAGCAATAGTTAATGTGGGCTAAGAGGTTCATGCATTGAAACATCTGGCAAACAGGGTTTCTGGAGAAAAGCTCCGTCTCTCCTTATTTCCTGAATGCCGTAAGAAGGGAAGCTGGATGCCAGTGGGGAAATTGTTCGGGGGGGGGGGGGGGGCTGAAGCAGCAGGAAGCACCCCCTGGCAACAGCCCCTCCCCAACCTCTCAGAAGAGGGGCTTCCATAAGCTATTGCTTTCTAGGTGGTTTGGGTGGTTGGGAGAATTCTGGCTGGAGCATCCAGGACAATCATCCAGTCTGGAATGAAAAACTTGAAGGACCCCCCACCCGTTCCCTAAATGTACAGACCCTCAGGTTGGTTCTGCTTCTTACTTTGTGTGCCTCTTCACGAGCTCCAACCTTCCCTGAGGACTGTTTGCTTCCCTATTTGATGCAGTCAGTTCACTCTCCACTATCCCTGTTCTCCCTCCTCTCTCAAAAAGAGCCTGTTTGGGAAAGCTTCCCTTTTCCTTCCCTTCCCTTCCTTGCCCTGCCCTGCCCTTCCCTCTCTTCTATCCAGAAATCGGGTTGGCCTCCATCTGAATAAGTAGAACACCTGGACTTTATGAGTCCTTGGATATATTCCACCTCAAATTGATTCTCCAATTGCTAAATAAAGGTTTTGTTTCTTCTTCTTTTCTTCTTCTCCTCCTCCTCCTCCTCTCTCTCCCTTTTCTCTCTTTCTTTCTCTCTCTCTCTTTTGGCAGAAAAATTCTACTTGAAGGACCAACCGACCAATCGCATGGCCATGTTGCTTCTGTGGATTGTGTCCCTGGCTGCCTCCTTTCTCCTGCCTGCAACTGCGGAGGTCAGGAGCAGCTTCAGACGCTGCAGTCAGTTCTTCTTGGATGGAAACCCCCCCAACCTGGTGCCACTGAATCCAGCCAGAATCTGCCAGTACTATAAGGGCAGCTATCGATTTGCCACAATGTATGACAAGGATGGGCTCATCCCCCTGTTCTCAGCCTATAAACATCATCCTGGTCCAGGTGAATCACCGGCGGATTGGAAGATTGAACCACAGGTAAAAGGAGTTCCTATTTTGAAACTAAACATTCATGAAATGGAGATCACCTTAGAGAAGGGGTCTCAAACTAGATTTCTCCGAGGGCTGGATCAGCATTGTATTTGTCCTGGTCCAGGTGAATCACCGCAAGCCAGCCAGGAGGGAGGGGGAGACGGACGGCAGATGAGACAACACCTCCTGCAGCACTCTGCTGGCAAAGACAGGATGCGGCCCCCACGCATGCCCCCTCGTGCCCTGTTGATGGCCTGGACGACCATATTTCCAGATTTTCCAGAAACTGCCTCAAATATGCAAAGGGCCATGGAAGCGTATCCCACACCCCATTCCCTGGTTGACTCAGGGTAGATCTTTAACCAGATTCAGCGTAGTTGTTAGCGTCTCGTGTGAATGCTAATTGGGCCTATTGGTTGTCGTTCCATATTCATAGCTTGCACTGCCTTATGATCGTCAAAGAATAAGCATGGAATCGCAAAACACCTCTGGAATCAGCCCCCGTGAACTTACAAAAAGCCAGGCTGTATCGGAAGATTACACTTTCCCATACGACAAGAGACAGTTGGCGCCAGCATCCCATCAACCGTATGCCGATAGCAAAGCTGCAACCTACACCTTAACCAACACCGTGCCCCAGTTTCAGAATCTCAGTAATGCAAAATGGGACGATTTTTTAAGAAATATCAGCCAAAGTACAGCCGGATGCCGTGAAACCTATGTCATTGTGGGCGTGGTGCCCGGTCAGGATTCCATCTCTGATGGCCGAGTGAATAAGCCCAGTCACATCTGGGCTGCAGTTTGTTGCCTGACCAAAAAGCAGAAAAAACAGTCCTTCGGAGCCATTGCTGAAAATAATCAGGATAGGGTAGAAAGGTTTAGCCTGAAGGAGCTGGAAAGTAAACTTAATGACAAATACGGGAAGGAAGGAATTAATCTTTTCAATGGCGATTGCTATTGATAAGATTAATAATTAATAAGGTCATTCTCTGTCTGCAAAATAGAATTCACAAAGGAAAAAAAAAAAAAGGCAAAGTATATCCGTAGCAGCTTAGTTCTTCAACATATGGAATGAATGCAGTTATTATAATCCTAGTTTGATCCGTATCATTTTTGGGGGCTCAATCTTGGGAAAATTCAGGCTGTTTGATTGGTTTCTGGTTCAGATTATGGAGCAAACCCAATAAATAAATTAATCCAATAATGAGATGAAGGGTGACATGATGACACAACTAAAGCGGTGTCTTGTTTATCACAGTTCGGAAGGGCTTTCTGATTTCAACCCATGTACAACTTGTTGGAAAAGAAACTGCAGTGAGAAGGAACAGTTGTCAGTCGTTGCACTGTGTGGTTGGGAAGAAGGTCCTTAGGAATCAAATTTCATTTCATGCTAAATGGGGCTTAGATTTGACACAGGTCGTTCTCGACTTACAACCATTTTGAATGGTTTGAATTTATGGCAACACTAAAAAAAAAACTACTTACAATCTATGTATGACTGTTGCAGTGTCCCATGGTCAAAATGTGGATGTTTGACCTGTATCTACGATGGTTTCAGTATCACGGAGGTTGTAAAAATTGAGTGTGACCAACTTCACCATAACATCGCTTAGTGACAGAGTTCCAGTTCCAATTGTGGTGGAAAGCTGATTCTGTCTATACGTAACTACTTGAATGATTTCTCTATCGCTTTATTAGTTCTTGTAATAAAACTGCTTATCAAAGATCTGTGTCCTTGTGTCACTTTACAGTACAATCAATCTAGAAAAACCTGAACATTCGATTTGCACAGAATGATCCATCAGCCAATCAGTCAATTGATAAATCGATCGATCAATCAATCAGGGGTATTTCTAGGGCGGGAGGAGCACAGAAATAGCACGTTGCCAATAGTTCCAGGTTTTTTTTTTCTTATGTTGGCCTCGATTGATTGATTAAAGGTCATTAAATTGGTGTCCCTCCTGCGAGGCTTGCAAAGATGTTCCCAAATATATCACTGACGTGTTGGAAGTGTAAAAAATAATACGGGACTTACTACCATACATGGTGGCCATGCGAGATGACAAAGAAAATTCTGGACTAAATTTTAAAATGACACGAAGAAATAACGGGGGATCATATAAACCAGAATTCTTAAGTATTTTTATCAGGTATAACAACAAAAAAAGTATAGCAGAGAAATATTGTATCTAATTCTACATATTATAACTGCAGCCAGAATAACGTATGCCTAAAATTGGAAGAACAAAGCAGTACCAAAGGAAGATGAGGTGATAAGAAAGATTTTGGAATGCAGGAAGATGGACAAATTGAGGAAGGAAATACAAGGAAAGGCGGAATCAGAATACTATTTAATTTGGGGGAAATGGTATAAATGATTAGATGACAGAAATAAGAAATAGGGAAATGTAAAATAACAATGTAGTAGAAAGTTAGGACACGGTGATAAGATAGGAGTCAATAAAGTTAAGATAGAGGAATTAAATGATAGTGGGAACATAAAGTATAATATAGATAAAATGATATTTTGATATAAACAGCTCAGTATAAATAAATGTGGAATAGTACATGGAATAGTAAATAAAAATGGATAATGAATAAGGGGACCACGAATGTAAAATATAAATATATATTACATTGCATTATTATTATATTATGACATTATTATAATTATAAAAATACACGGAAACGAAATTGCTGCATGATGTATGTGTTGTTTTAAGTCATGGGTTTGTTGATGTGTTTAAAATAACATTTTTATTAAAAAAAAGTTGGTGTCAGATCTGTTATAAGCCAGGTCACCGAGATAGATGCAGGCTTCCATCCACTCCTTCTTTGCTCTGCTATCCTATGACAAATAGCCCTACAAGGGCTGGTAAAATCTGCACCCCAATCTTTCCCACGGGCAGCCCCCCCCAGTCAGGGCAACTCGGTCATTAGCAGTGTTCCAATATCGCCGAGGCTGCCCCAAAGAAGAGGGAGTCAGCAGCCCCAGAGGCGAAATCGGTGGGTCTGGATTGGGGGGGAGAAGAAGAGTTTTCCTGGAACTTCGGTAAAGGGAGAGGCCAGAAAAGTGGAAGGACCAATGAGAATCCTCCCTTCTTCTGCATCATCGGTCTCCGGGCAGAGTCTCCTGATGGAGGAGAGAGTTCTGCGCAGAGAGAGAAGCGGAGAAAGCGGGAGGGGGAACATTTTCAGTCTTGGGAGGCGCAGTTCAAGGGCAGCTCAGACCAATCCTGAGGGGAGGGTGGACTACTTTTTGCCCTCCCCCTCAGGTCCGACGTGGACTGTGGCTGCAGTGGGTTACTGAAGGGGAGGCGCAGCCCCTCAGCCAGACTTGAGCGGGGTGGCTGGGGGTCCCGGAGCGCCTTCACGCGCGCGCGCACAGTCATTTCGTCCTTGGGAATTCCCCCCCCCCCCAATCCTGCATCCAGTTTTGGTTCCCACGCTCTCTTTGACGAACTCCCTCCTCCTTCAGGTGAAGTGCCAAAGGACTCTGCCCGGAGACCGATGACGTTCAAGCAGGGAGAATCCCCATTGGTGCTGCCGCTGATTCTTTCCCTTCCCAGCTCCAAAGTCCGAGATCAAAGCTTCCTCCGATTCCCCCTCTGGGCCTGGAAGCGTGCACACACACACACACACACACACACACACACACACACACACACACAAACACAAACACAAATGCAGACACACACACAAACACACACAAAGACACATACACACGGAGGGAGGGAGGGAGGGAGAGAGGGAGAGAGAGAGACCTATTCCTATTCGATTCGATATGTTTGCTGCTTTCTGTTATTTATAAAGTAATAAAAAAGAAATCACATGCCTGTACAATTATTTCTGCCTTCCTGGAGCTCTATTATCCTACTGCCCCCCTGGACTTCGACTCTCCCCTATTGCTGGTGGGCCAAGCATCTGTTTCTTAACCCCTTTCCCATGAATATTATTGTGTGCCCTCTAAACCAAGGATATGCAGGTCTTGGGATTTATAATACAATACAATAATACAATAATACAATAGTAGAGTTGGAAGGGACCTTGGAGGCCTTCTAGTCCAACCCCCTGCCTAGGCAGGAAACCCTATACCGTTTCACACAGATGGCTATCCAACATCTTCTTAAAGACTTCCAGTGTTGGGGCATTCACAACTTCTGGAGGCAAGCTGTTCCACTGATTAATTGTTCTCACTGTCAGGAAATTTCTCCTCAGTTCTAAGTTGCTTCTCTCCTTGATTAGTTTCCACCCATTGCTTCTTGTTCTACCCTCAGGTGCTTTGGAGAATAGTTTGACTCCCTCTTCTTTGTGGCAACCTCTGAGATATTGGAACAATGCTATCATGTCTCCCCTAGTCCTTCTTTCTCTTAAGCTAAACATACCCAGTTCCTGCAACCGTTCTTCATATGTTTTAGTCTCCAGTCCCCTAATCATCTTTGTTGCTCTTCTCTGCACTCTTTCTAGAGTCTCCACATCTTTTTTACATCGTGGCGACCAGAACTGAATGCAGTATTCCAAGTGTGGCCTTACCAAGGCATTATAAAGTGGTATTAACAGTTCACGTGATCTTGATTCTATTCCTCTGTTGATGCAGCCTAGAACTGTGTTGGCTTTTTTGGCAGCTGCTGCACACTGCTGGCTCATATTTAAATGGTTGTCCACTAGGACTCCAAGATCCCTTTCACAGTTACTACTACTGAGCAAGGTATCACCTATACTGTACCTGTGCATTCCGTTTTTGTTGCCTAAATATAGAACCTTACTCTTTTCACCATTGAATTTCATTTTATTAGATAGTGCCCAATGTTCAAGTTTGTCAAGATCCTTCTGTATCTTAAGCCTATCTTCTGGAGTGTTGGCTATTCCTGCCAGCTTGGTATCATCTGCAAATTTGATGAGTTCCCCATTTATTCCCTCATCCAAATCATTGATGAAGATGTTGAAGAGTACTGGGCCTAAAACAGAGCCTTGGGGTACTCCACTGCATACTTCCCTCCATGTAGATGCAGTTCTATTGAAAACTACACGTTGAGTGCGGTTGGTCAGCCAGTTACGAATCCATCTGGTGGTGATGCTGTCTAACCCACATTCTTCTACTTTATCTAGTAGTAGGTTATGGTCTACCTTATCAAAAGCCTTACTGAAGTCCAAGTAAACTATATCAACGGCATTCCTCTGGTCCACTAATTTTGTCACATTATCAAAGAATGCAATAAGATTAGTCTGGCATGATCTGTTTTTGACAAATCCATGTTGGCTTTTGGCTATTACTTTGTTTGCTTCTAGGTGTTCGCAAATTCGTTGCTTGATTATTTTTTCCAGAATCTTTCCTGGTATTGAGGTTAGGCTGATAGGTCTGTAGTTTCCTGGATCTAATTTTTTCCCTTTTTTGAAGCTCTTTTCCAGTCCTCTGGTAGTTCCCCGGTGTTCCAGGATCTCTGAAAGATATAATTCAGTGGTTCTGAGATCTCGTCTGCTAGTTCCTTCAGAACTCTGGGGTGTAATCCATCCGGTCCTGGTGATTTGAACTCGTCTAGGGTAGACAGGTGCTCACTTACTATTTTCTACCCTATTTCAATTTGTGTTCCTAATTTTGTGGTGCTGCTTTTGATTTTGATTTGATTCGGAACTGCCGATGTCCTTCTCTCCAGAGAGAAAAAGATGAGACCGTTGCTTCTAAGGCAGAGGAATCTGCATTCCTATGAATTCAACGCAAGGCCAAATGAATCCTGGTGCAGCCATTCTATCGCCTCCAGGTCTGGCAAATCCACAGGCAAGAAAGAGACCCAGATACTGAGGGGCTGTTTCCTTTCTCTGTATTGTAGCAAGAGGACCAGATGCTTAAACCTCTTTGCCCACATCGAGCACAATTGATTTTAAGATACGGGGCTCTGCTCCAAGATTGAACTTTTCTCTTCCATGTCTGAAGGAATAAACCCTTAACTGTCCTGGTGACATTGGACTTAGCCGACCTTTCTGTAGAACTTATTGTGTGGAAGGCAGTGGTAAAGCTGTGGAAGCCAACACCCCAAAGCTAAAAAGCAGCCCTCAGATCACCTATATCTGGCACCTGTCCCTTGACATTCCCCAGAAGGGGCTAGTAAAAAAATCATACCACATTGACCAAAATGTGGATATCAGGCCAAGTCAGGCGAGGGGAGGGGAAGGTTTTCCCAAACAGGGTCTTAGGAACAGAGAGGAGATTGACAGGGGGAGCCTCAATTGAGGAGAATGGAGAGGCAGAAGAGAGAGGAGAAAGAACAGGGATAGTGAGGGAACAGGAGGGCTGTGTTGATTAGATAAAGAAGAGGAAAGAGAGGAAGGAAGTGAAAGAGCAAAAGAAAGAGAGGGAGGAAAAGGGAAAGGAAAGGAAAGGGGGAGGGAAAGGATGAAGTTTTCCAAAGAGGCTCTTATCAAAAGAGGAATTTGACAGAAGGGGCCTCAGCTGAGGAGAAGGAGGGACAGAAGAAAGTGGAGGAGGGACAGGCATGGTGAAGAGTCAATTTACTGCAGCAAACAGAGAAGCCAACAGCTATCAGGGAAGGTTGGAGCTTGTGAAGAGCAGTGGTGGGTTGCAGGCGGTACACCTCTATACGGGCGTACCGGTGCCGTTCCGGTACGGTGCTCTGGAGGGCCCGCCCGCCCTTGCTCCTTACTGGTATTTGAGGTTTTCGGGGCTTACATGCACAGAGTGTAGGATGCCTGCGCGACCCTTCGCCAAGCAGCTGGAGCGTTGTGGGCGGTAAGTCCACATGCACGTGCTGCACGCGTTCATGTGGTGGACGCCCGGCCGCGTTGCACCGGGATCCAGAACCCACCACTGGTGAAGAGGCACACAAAGTCAGAAGCTGAGGAACTGTTCCTTTAGGGAATGGGTGGGGGTTTCTCAAGGTATTCATTCCAGACTGGATAATTATCTCAATATATCCGAGGGTCACATTCTCCATCCAGTATTCCCGTAAACAACCAGATCACCTAGAAAGCAACTGCTACAGCTGCCCACTTTTAAGACTCTGATGGGAGGTCCACCCAAGTCTGTCTATTGAGGTGGTCATTAGAGGGTGTCCATCTCTCTCTCATCGTGTATTTCATTTCTCTGCTTGTGTGCGAGCTGAAGGGTAAGGGATTTTATTTAACCACATGTCTGTCTGCATATATTTCTGTATATAAACAACTATTAATTCTCTGAAGGCTCTGTGTGCTGTGTTTTGCTCCTGGGTCTCTCTCGTAATAGTAGTCAGGCTGCCAAAACTCTGACAGAACTGGGGATTAAATGATTTCAATCCCACCACTGCCCAACTCCCTTCTTCAGTATTATTAGACAGAATTTTTCAACAAGGCAACAAAATGGCCACTCGGGTACTAGAGAGAGCCAATGTAGTGTTGTAGTTTAGGCGCTGGGCTAGAGAAAAGAGACTTTGAGTTCTAATCCTGCTTTAGGCATGGAAGCCAGCTGCGAGACTTTGGGCCAATCATCAGGAGATGGTGACGTTTAGTCCCACCTTAGGCCTAAAAGCTGACTGGATGACTTTGTGTCAATCACTATCTCTCACAGAGATGTTATTGCTGGGAAAACAGGAGGAAGGAGCATTAAATACATTTGCCGCTTTCAGTTATTTCTAAAGTAATAATAAATAAATAACAGGCCCATAAAATTATTCCTGCTTCCCGGGAGCTTCCCGGAACTTCCCGGGAGGAGGAGCTTCCGAGGGAAATGGCGGCTTGCCTCTGAGCTCCGCAGGATTGCGGGGGCTCTCCGACGGGGTAGGGATGCTGCTGGCCCCCTGTTTCCACCTCGAGGGTCGGGGATCTGTTGGCGACCACCCTTGGCTTCACCCTGGATCCAGGCTGGTCCGCCAGGGTGGTCGGATAGCCGGATAGAAGAAGGAGAGCATGCCGGCTGGTGCTGGGGATTGCCGTTCTGAGCTGGCGTTTCTGAGCGTTTCTGAGCGGTGCGGTGCGGAACGGAGCAAAATGGAGCGACAAATGGCCCGAGCGGAGGAATAACGAGGACAGGAGTGGCGATGGGGGCGACCCTAACGACCCGAGCGGCCCAAGCGGCGACAGTATGGAGGCGGCAGCGGCGGGGGTGGTCGGAGACGCTGAGCGCCGAACTCCTCGGTCGCCATGAGTATCAGACCAGCGGGGAGGGCCACGAGAGGGAGAATGAAGCCCAAGGCGCCGGAGGGCGCCGGAAGATTGGCAGGAGGACCGTGGGGGAGATCGAAACGGTCCTGCGGGCCTTGGAACATGGCTCTGGGTCGCCGAGTAGGCGGAGGGCCACTCGTGACAAAGGCTGGTCGTGGAGGGGGAGATGCTGGAGAAGCTAGTGGCCATACGCCTAAGGTTTGACTCTTACCCCTGCTGTTTCTTTGTTGACAACTTGCCTCTCCCGCTCACTTATCAATTTTATCATTCTCACTTACCAACTTTACCATTCTGACTATGGGCTTTGCCCTTACCGTCCACCACGAACTGCATCTCAGCTCCACCCGTAGACCAGCTGGCAAACTCACCACTCCATCCTTTTCATCTAGGGATGGACAATTTTGTGTTCCAAGGCAAGGAGTAAAAGACGGCTGCTAGACGTTAATCTTTATTTAAAAACAACAGTAACTGACTAAGCCAAGATACACAATCTCCGGCTGACAGCAATTTATACAAACGCCGACAGTCGGGGAACCAATAAAAGGAAGGTCTACGTGCGCCACCTACTGGTGGATCGTCTCAGTACACAACAGACAATTACCATCTATTTATCCCCTTTTGCAGGGAATCCCGGCTTACAAAATCAGGGAAACAACTACAGCACCCGAAAACACGTGTGGCCCTGTGGTAATTATATGAACAAGATCTATTCGAGGTTAGACCTGCTGCTGCTGCGAGAGTCTCCCCTCTCGCAGGTATGGCCCTCTGCCCTTTCAAGGGCCCACCTTGATGATGGGTTCATTAACCCAGAGAGGTGGAGGAAGCGGAAGCTTAGGGGTTTTTTAATAAAGTGCTTTTTAACAGTTTTAAGGGGTTCTGGAGTGGGGGGGAGGGTTAAACAGGCCAGGAGTGTGTTTAGAGCCAGGCAAACAGGTGTGGTCGGGAGGGAAGTGAGCGGAGCGGGGGAGAGGAGGGAAAATAAGATTCCAACAGAGGGCTTCGTTATACCAACGGTCGTAGGGAGGGGTGGGTGCGAGGACAGACGAAGAACGTGCAGTCGGTTGGGAGACCGTGATCGTTGGACACGCCCGGTCACTTGTACCAACCCCAGCATTCTAGGTGGCCAGGACCTACAGAGCCAGGGCCTGAGGCTGATGTTGTGTAACGCGAGGTCTGTTGTGAACAAGGCCCCCCTCATTAATGATCTGATTTCAGAGGGGGAGCCAGACCTCGCAGGAATAACGGAGACCTGGTTGGGGCACGAGGGAGGTTTACCCCTCGTGGAAATGTGCCCACCAGGCTACCGAGTATTCCACCAGCCACGGGCCCAGGGTAGGGGTGGTGGGGTAGCGGTGATTATACGGGAGAGTCTGGAACCGAGAGAGTTCACTGTGCCACAGACATCCGGGTGTGAGTCTCTGGGCGTGAGATGGGGCCCAGGGAGACAGCTAGGCCTGCTGATTGTATACTTGGCTCCTCGCTATACATCAGCGGCCCTGCCTGAACTCCTCGAGCTGATCACAGAGATGGCGATTGAGACCCCCAAACTTTTAGTTATGGGGGATTTCAACCTGCCGGCGATGGGAGAAGCATCCGAGGTGGTTCGGGAGTTCATGGCTTCCATGACAGCCATGGACCTGACTCAATTAATTCAGGGCCCCACGCACGAGGGAGGCCACACGCCGGATCTTGTTTTTGTCTTTGGCCAGTGGACGAGTGATCTGGGAATAGGGGACTTAGTCATCACACCCCTGTCATGGTCAGATCACTCACTTCTCCGGCTTGACTTCCTTGGCACTACCCCCCACCGCAGGGAGGCGGAACCAGAATGTCCTAGATGGTACCGCCCCAGGCGCCTGATGGAACCGGATAGGTTCCAGATGGAGCTTGGGCCACTTCCTGTAGACCTGACCCGCTCCCGGACGGAGGACCTGGTAGCCGCATGGAACAGTGCGGCTGCCGGGGCCTTAGACCGGGTTGCACCTTTGCGGCCGCTTCCAAAACCATTTCTTCCAAAAGGTTCCTTTCTATGCTTTTCTCTGCTGAAAGTTCTCCCAAGAAAGGAGCGGAAAGCGGAGGAGAAACGGCCAAACTTTATTCTGGGGTCTCCATTCGGGGCTGCTTTGTAAGGAAAAGGGGGATCCTCCTGACCCACAGAAAGAAAGAGGGAGACTCCGACACAAACGGGGTTGGGGGGTGGGAAATCTGATGGGGCTGCTTCGTCCAGACGCGTGTTGGAAGGGAGGAAACGGCATTTTTCTTCCCTGAAGTGAAGCGCAGCCTTTCCCGAGAGAGCCCAGTGGAGGATTCCCCCGGGAAGAGTGGGGGGGGAGGGGGAAAGAGGATGAGATCCCTGCAGATCCTCTCCGCCTTTTCCTGCTTTAGCTAAAGGCTTTCCGTTTGCTTCCCTTCGGATTGGGGGGTTTCTGTGACCCCCAAGTCTTCCCTGTCTATGGGGTGTGCCTCCCCTCCCTCATCCAGGGCAGCCCCTCTTCCTAAGGCAGGAAACCTGTGTTTGTGTGTGTTCTGAATTAGTGGGAGGAAGCGTTGATCTTGGACTTTGGAGCTGGGAAGGGAAAGAACCAGCAGCAGAACCAATGGGGATTCTCCCTGTTTGAGCTTCATCGGTCTCCTCTCCAGGCCTGGCATGAACCCCCCTTGAACTGCTCCACCCCCCTAGACAGAAAATATCCCCCTCCCACTTTCTCCACTTCTCCCTCTGCGTAGAACTCTCCTCCATCAGTTGAAGTGAAGGAAGACTCTGCCCGGAGACCGATGATGTGGCAGAAGGGAGATTTCTCATTCGTTCTTCTCCTTTTCTGGGCACTCCCTTTACCGAAGTTGCAGGAAAATGCTTCCTCTCTCCCCCGCTCCCCCCACCCAAAATCCAGGGACTGGGGCTGCTGACTCCCTCTTCTTTGGCGCAGCCAAGGAGATATTGGGACCCTGCTAATGACTAAGTGGCCCTGACTGTGGGGGGCTGCCTGTGGGAAAGATTGGGGTGCAGATTTTACCAGCCATTGTGGGGCCATTTGTCCTGGGATAGCAGAACAATGAAGGTCTTGATTGACACCTGCATCTCTCTAGGCGACCTGGGTTATAAGAGATCTGACACGAACTTAATGACATGAAATCAATCAATCAAGGACAACATTAGAAAAAAAGAAACCTGGAACTATTGGCAATGTGCTTTTTCTCTGCCCCCCCCCCTAGACATACCCCTCATTGATCGATCGATCGATTTATCAATTGACCAATTGGCTGATTGATAATACTGTGCAAAAGCGGATATTCAAGTTTTTCTAGATTGATTGTACTGTAAAGCGACACAAGGACTCGGATCTTTGATAAGTAAATTTATTGCCGGGACTAAGAAAATGAGAGAGAAAGCATTCAAGCAGTTATGTACAGAAAGGCATCAACTTTCAACCACAATTGGAACTGGAAATCTGTCACTAAGCGATGTTATGGTGAAGTGGGTCACACCCAATTTCCACAACCTTAAGGACGCTCCAACCATCATAAATACAGGTCAAACATCCACATTTTGACCGTGGGACACTGCAACAGTCATACATAGATTGTAAGTAGTTTTTTTAGTCTTGTCATAAATTCAAACCATTCAAAATGGTTGTAAGTTGAGAACGACCTGTGTCAAATCTAAGCCCCATTTAGCATGAAATGAAATTTGATTCCTAAGGATCTTCTTCCCACCCGCACAGTGCAACAACTGACAATTGTTCCTTCTCACTGCAGTTTCTTTTCCAACAAGTTGTACATGGGTTGAAATCAGAAAGCCCTTCCGAACTGTGATCAACAAGACACCGTTTTAGTTGTGTCATCATGTCACCCTTCATCTCATTATTGGATTAATTTATTTATTGGATTTGCTCCATAATCTGAACCAGAAACCAATCAAACAGCCTGAATTTTCCCAAGATTGAGCCCCCCAAAATGATACAGATCAAACTAGGATTATAATAACTGCATTCATTCCATATGTTGAAGAACTAAGCTGCTACGGATATACTTTGCCTTTTTTTTGCTCTGTGAACTCTGTTTTGCAGACAGAGAATGATCTTATTGATTATTAATCTTATCAATAGCAATTGCCATTGAAAAGATTAATTCCTTCCTTCCCGTATTTCTCATTAAGTTTACTTTCCA
The DNA here is from genome assembly GCA_029891615.1 of Natrix natrix natrix. Classification (NCBI taxonomy): domain Eukaryota; kingdom Metazoa; phylum Chordata; class Lepidosauria; order Squamata; family Natricidae; genus Natrix; species Natrix natrix. The sequence goes on from JAKRSK010007343.1 coordinate 44,929, forward strand.
GCTCCTTCAGGCTAAACCTTTCTACCCTATCCTGATTATTTTCAGCAATGGCTCCGAAGGATTGTTTTTGGTCCTTTTTGTTCAGGCAACAAACTGCAGCCCAGATGTGACTGGGCTTATTCACTCGGCCACCAGAGATGGAATCGTCACCGGGCACCACGCCCACAATGACATAGGTTTCAAGGCATCCGGCTGTACTGTAGCTCATACTTCTCAAAAAATCGTCCCATTCTCCATTCATGAGTTCCTGAAACAGGGGCACGGTGTTGGTTAAGGTGTAGGTTGCAGCCTTGCTATCTCCATACGGTTGGTGGGATGCTGGTGCCAACTGTCCTTTGTCGTATTGGAAAATGTTCTCGTAATCGCTCCATACAGCCTGCTGTTTTACAAGGTCACGGAGGTTGATTCGACAGGTCCTTTCCACTTCCATGCTTTTTCTCTGACGATCAGTAGGCAATGCAAGCTATGAATATGGAAGAGAAGGCAATGCGCCCAATTAGCATTCACACAAGGAATCAAATCCACTGAATCTGGTTAAAATCTACCATGAGCCAAACAGGGAAGGAGGTGCGGGATACGCTTCCATGGCTCTTTGCATATGTGGGGCAGTTTCTGGGAAATCTGGAAATTGAGGCCCCTGACTGACCCTCTGGGGGAGCCTGCTTGAAACTGTCCTATAGCAAGAGAATACACATTGCTTCAGCTTGAAATTTGGGGTTCTGGGCACCCTGAGTTTGCTTCTATGGGGAAAGTTGGAAGGGGGACCTCACCAATGTGGACAGCAGAATTCTTACAGCCAAGCTTCTAAAAGCTCCTGAGATTAATTGTGTACAGATAATTCTTAAGTCCACTGTCTTGTCTTATTTCCTATCCAGGGACTGTTCCTCTAAGGTAGGGATCTCAAGCTCAAGGGCTTAGATCTGGCCCATGGGGCCGGGCCGGAAATAGCAAAGGATTTGTCTAATCTGCCTTCCGTCCCCCCTCCCTCCTGGCTGGCTCATAGAGGACAACTACAATGGTGATCCAGCCCTCAGAGAAATCCAGTTTGAGACCCCTTCTCTAAGGTGATCTCCATTTCATGAATGTTTAGTTTCAAAATAGGAACTCCTTTTACCTGTGGCTCAATCTTCCACTCCGCCGGTGAGTCACCTGGACCAGGATGATATTTATAGGCTGAGAACAGGGGGATGCGCCCTGCTTTGTCGTACATTGTGGCAAATCGATAGCTGCCCTTATAGTACTGGCAGATACTGGCTGGATTCAGTGGCACCAGGTTGGAGGGGGGGTGTTCCACCCAAGAAGAACTGAGGGCAGTGTTGGAAACTGCTCCCGACCTCCCCAGTTGCAGGCAGGAGAAAGGAGGCAGCCAGGGAGAGGATCCACAACAGCAACATGGCCGTGTTCTTGGTCGGTTGGTCCTTCAAGTAGAACTTTTCTGCCAAAAGAGAGAGAGAGAGAGAGAAGGGAGGAGGAGGAAGAAGAAGGAGGAGGAAGAGGAGAAGGAGAAGGAGAAGAAGAAGAAGAAGAAGAAGAAGAAGAAGAAGAAGAAGAAGAAGAAGAAGAAGAAGAAGAAGAAGAAGAAGAAGAAGAAGACACAAGACTTTTATTTAGCAATGGGAGAATCAGTTTGAGGTTGAATATACCCAACGGCTCATAAAGTCCAGGTGTTCCACATGTTCAGATGGAGGCCAAACAGATTGTTTACATTTCTGGATAGAAGATAAGGAAGGGCAGGGCATTCCAAGTGTGGTCTTACCAATGTAGCTTTCTGGGTCAATTCAGCTTTCTGTGTAGGTTTTGTTGCCTGATGTGCAATTCTACCCAGCAATTCTATCGCCTCTGTGTCTGACAAATCCACAGGCAAGAAACTCAGATATTAGGGGGAATTTCCAGTCTGTGCTTTGTGGCAGCAAGAGGACTAGATGCATAAAATTCTTTGCCCACATTAACCATAATTAATCTAACAATTCTTATGTTTCTGATAGAAGGTGGAGTTGTAGTAACCAAAAGCTGCCATCTATGCAAAAAACAGTGACTGTATCCAGGATGGAAAGCGCATAATTCAAACATTTGCACAAGAAGGTTATGACAACAGCTGCAGCCCATAACAAAACATCCCACAGTGGCTTCCCCAGCAGAATACTCACAGGTGCAACCAGTCTCTTGCTTGGAGAGCAGAAGGAGTCAAGTAGAGAGAGAAGAGTCACAATGCAGATCGAGGCCCGTGCTCCAAGATTTATAGTCTGGCTATTTCCTGTTCTCTTTCCAAAGAAATGAAGGCATGACTTTTTTTTTGATGGCTTGACAGGTAGTTTGTCTAGGGTGGCATTTCTGTGGAACTGACTCTGTGGGTAAAGGGAGGAAGTTAAAGATTTGGAAGCTGATAACCCAAAACTAAACAGTAGCCCACAGATCATGTGCATTTAGCCCTGGTCCCATTCAATTCCAGAAGAGCGCTGAGCGAATATTAGGAAGGTGCGGTGGATATGAGATCACGTCGCAAAGAGCAAAAATTACGAAAAGACAATTTCCAAGAGAGGAATAGAAATCAAAGTGTCGGAAATATTATACTTGATGTAGTCAACAATGAGGCCAAGAGGTTTCTTAATGGTTCATTTTGTTCCTCCTATTGCATCCAAACAGAGCAGAACGGAATAGCGGAATAACAGAACTGGAAGAGACCTTGGAGGTCAGGCAGGAAACCCTCTCCCATTTCCCACAAAGGGTTGTCCAAGCCCTTTCTGAAAAGGTCGAGTGTTGGAGCATTCCCAACTTCTGGGAGCAAGTTGTTCCCCTGATTCATTGTTCTGTTATCCTTTCTAACTGAACCCTTTCTTTAATGATTCGATTCCATCATTTCTTTGAGATTAGTGTAAGTCTTGTTTCATGGCGAGTTGTCCTAAGAAACGTTGGCCGTGAGAGGTTTTCATTGGTCAGTCAGTGTGTGCCCAACTGGCAAAGAGAGCTCAGGAAACATGCAGAAGAGGCCTTCACCTGCTGCGGGTAGACAATGGCTAAAGTGAGGATAGACGAAGATTCTGCAGCCGGTTGGGAGACCGTGGTCGTTGGACACGCCCGGTCATTTGTACCAACCCCCGCACCCTAGGTGGCCAGGATCTACAGAGCCAGGGCCTGAGGCTGATGTTCTGCAACGCGAGGTCCATTGTCAATAAGGCCCCCCTCATTAATGATTTGATTTTGGAGGGGGTGCCGAACCTTGCAGGGATAACAGAGACCTGGTTGGGCCACGAGGGGGGTCTACCCCTCGTGGAAATGTGCCCACCGGGATACCGTGCATTCCATCAGCCGCGGGCCCTGGGTAGGGGTGGTGGGGTAGCGGTGATTATAAGGGAGGGTCTGGAGCCGAGAGAGTTCACTGTGCCACAGAGATCTGGATGTGAGTCTCTATGCCTGAAGTGGGGCCCAGGGAGACAGTTGGGCTTGCTGCTTGTATACTTGGCTCCTCGCTATGCATCAGCGGCCCTGCCTGAGCTCCTCGAGATGATCGCAGAGATGGTGGTTGAGACCCCCAAGCTACTGGTTATGGGGGATTTCAACCTGCCGTCGATAGGCGAATCATCCGAGGCGGCTCGGGAGTTCATGGCTTCCATGACAGCCATGGACCTGACCCAAATAATTCATTGCATCCTACCCCACACATCCCTGCGACCAATTCGCTCTCACAGAGAGGGACTCCTCCGGGTGCCGTCCACTAGGCAATGCCAGTGGGCGGCGCCCAGGAGTAGGGCCTTCTCTGTGATGGGCCCGACCCTCTGGAATGACCTCCACCCCGACATCAGAACAACCACTGATCTCCGCTCCTTCCGCAAGAAACTTAAGACCCACCTGTTCCAATTAGCTGGCCTGGCCCAACCGTAGTTTTAATCTTCAATCCCTCTGGCCGGTATTTTAAATTTTTTGGGTAGACCTTTTAAGCTGTTTTTTTAATTTTTATTATTACTGTACAGGCTTTATATTTAATCTGTTTTTAAGGGGTATTTAATATTTTTTACTGTGTATATGGTTTTTTAGCTGCTGTCTGTACACCGCCCGGAGTCCCTTCGGGGAGAGGGGGCGGTCTATAAATACAATAAAATAAATAAATAAATAAATAAATGCCGGAGGACCATTGGCACCCATAGTGCTGGGGGGGGGGGGTTCTGATCCACCAGAAAGAACAGCTGGGGTTTTGGTTCAAGAATGGCTGTTGAGGATGTCAATGGGGGGGAATAAGGGGGGAAGCAGGTATCCCTGGCTGAGACTCGTGAAGAGAGCAAAGAAAGGGGAGGGTCCTGTCTAGGGCTGCCATATTTAGCTGAAGACCTCTCCCCCCCCAATACCGAATGGATCTCGCCTCCCAATTTCTTCCCAAAGCAGGAAGAGACAGAGAGGATCTGCAGGGATCTCATCCTCTTCCCCGCTCTCCCCCATTATTTATTTTAAATAATTACATTGAATTGTTGAATTGTCCTGCAGCGCCTTTTCCCATTGGCCACAGCAAGTTGTCATGGGGGAAGTTCTCCAGGGCCAGGTGGCCCAGTTGGACTTTATGTGTCCTAGGCCAATCCAACCTCAAGGCCTTCTTAACTTGCTAAATCAGAGCTTTATCACTGTTCTTTCTCGTTTTCAGGCAGAAAAGTCCCACTAGAAAGGCCAACCGAGAGCTAGTCCGTAAGAATTATGTTGGCCTCATTGTTGACTACACCAAATATAATATTTCCCATACTTTGATTTCTATTCCTCTCTTGGAAATTGTCTTTTTGTAATGTTTGCTCTTTGGAAGGTGACCAGATATCCACCGCACCTTCCTAATATCTGCCCGGCTCTGTTCTGGAATTGAATAGGACTGGGGCTAAATACAGATAATAAGTTGGCTACTTTTTAGCTTTGGGTGATCAGCTTTCGAATCTTTAACCTGGTCTGCCTATCCAGGTTTACCAGGAACTAGGCTGTAAGAATTCTGTTCCCCTCATTATCCATCTGTCAACAAGGATGGTGTGGGAAGGGAAGAGGTGAATAGATAAAGAAGGAACAAGAGAGGAAAGAATGGAAAAGGGAGAGGAAAAAGGAAGGGAAGGGGAAGGAAGGAAGACGGCAAGAAGAGGGGAAGGGAAGGGAAAGGAAGGTGAATTCTAGTTTTAGTCCTGCCTTAGCCATGATCAGCTGGATGACTTTGGATCTGCTCATCTCTCTCTCAACCCAATCCACCTCACAGGGATGTCCTCATTGGGGAAACAAGAGGAAGGAGCATTAGATATGCATCAAGTCAAGTCCAATATTTATTTTATGTTTATTTCCTATTTATCTTTCCAAGTTAGAGAACATGTGACTAATGTTTGGACATCTATAAAGATGCTTGATCTAGGCTGACGTAACCACGGAATTGCATCTGTTGATAAAGGGTACCGTGGCAGACCACATTAAACATTGGAAACAAACAACCCAAAGCAAAAAAGTAATCCACAGACTGGGTACATTTGACACCTGCCCTTTTAAATTCCAGAGAAGAAAGTAGTAAAGATCTATAAGTGTGATAGATACGTTTCAGGCGAAGTTATAACGAGCAATGAGCAAAGAAAAGACAATCTCTAAGAGAATAATGAGATTAGGACAAGTTGTAAAAAGCAATGATAAAGAAAAGACAATTGTAAGAGAACACCTGTCTGACCTTGATGAATACCAATTACCAGGACCTGATGCAGTACATCCCAGAGTTCGAAAGGAGCTGGCAGATGCCATCTCAAACCACTGCGCCACTTCTTTCAAAAATCCTGGAACACCGGGGAACTACCAGAGGACTGGAAAAGAGCTGATGTGGTACCCATCTTCAAAAAAAGAAAACTACAGTCCCAGGAAACTACAGGCCAATCATCCTAACATCAATACCTGGGAAGATACTGGAAAAGATAATTAAAAAACAGATCTGCCAACATTTAGAAACGAATAAAGTAATAACTATCGGCCAGCGTTGGTTTATTAAAAACACAGCATGCCAAATCAATCTTATTTCATTCTTCAACATAATGACTAAATTAATAGACCAGCAGAATACTGTGGACATAATACACTAAGACCTCAGCAAGGCATTCGACAAAGTAGACCACAACCTAATTCTTCGTAAGGTAGAAAAAATTGGGATAGATAACTTCACCCCCAGATGGATTCACAACTGCCAGTCTCTGGTAAGATGCGCATCTCGTGCACAAGTGTGTGTGTGCAATCCAGTGTCAGGCTCTGCGATTTCCCACGGCCAAGGTGCGGAAGAGATTAGGACAAGTTGTAAAAAGCAATGATAAAGAAAAGACGATCTCCAGTGGGTAACATAATATAAGGTGTAGTCAACAATCTTACCACAAATTCAGATACAGGTATAGAACTCCTCCTAATCGAAAGTTTAATAACATAGCAACGGAATAAAAAAAATAAGAGAATAACAGAGTTGGAAAAGATCTTGGAGGTCTTCTAGTCCACCCCTTGCTCAAGCAGGAGACCCTATACCATTTCAGACAAATGGTTGTCCAATCTCTTCTTTAAAACTTCCAGTGTTGGAGAATTCACAACTTCTGGAGGCAAGTTGTTTGACTGTTTTATTGTTCTCACTATTGTTCTCAGGAAATTTCTCCTTAGTTCTAGGTTAGGTTAGAGCTGGGTTAGAGTTAGGGTATCTCTTTGGTAAGTTACCATCCATTCCCTTCAGGTGTTTTGGAGAATAATTTGCCCCCCTCTTCTTTGTGGCAGCCCCTCAAATATTGGAAGACTGCTATCATGTCACCCCGAATCCTTCTTTTCAATAGACTGGACATACCCCATTCCTGCAACTGTTCTTCATATGCTTTAGCCTCCAGTCCCCTAATCCTCTTTGTTGCTCAAATGATGAAACAATAAATGACACTGATTGAGAGCTGAGAATTGAACAATAGAAAACATTGGTTCTACCTAACATTACACCAAATGTGGCAAATGTATGAGTTACAAGGCTTTCCTTTCCCGACAGGTCTGTATCATCCTTAAAATGTACAAGGATATTCATACCTCTTCAGAATGCACACTCGATTATATAGTTCATGAACAGGCCACTTTTTGTACATGAAAAAGGAAACCTTTGGCTAAAAAGACACCATGGTTTCCTAAAACCACAAAAGAAGGCATGGGTGCTGCGAGTCCTCTCCAAAGGGTATGCTAAGTGGCAGGGCGATTTTTTTCTCCCGCTGACAAAAGCTGATTTTGCTGCCAAATCCGGTTCTATGGCAGCCCACTCCCCGGATTTGAACAGGAGCAACGAAGATTGACCCAAGATGACCTTCGGGCAGTCATGCGCCTGCACGGGAAGAGGAATGGTTAAAAGTTTCAATCGAAGTGGTTGGAGGATGTTCGCCGAATAGAAGTCACTGACGAGAGTAAACGAGATCTGATTTGATTTACATTTACACTAGATTTTTACCACAAGGATTTTGTATTTTATTAGATTTTGAAGGCTCTGGTCTTACTTCTTTTAACCTCTGATGGGAACTTCCCTTTTATTTCTATTCACTTTTTATTGCGGAAAATATTCTCTCCATTTTTTCAGCAGTCATTCTCTTAGACAGATCCAGTCTTATGGTATATATCTGTTAGTATTGTCCTTGGGAGGAGGTTTTGCCTTTTCTCCAGAAAGCTCAGCTACAAGGAAGTTTTGGACCACGGCTACTTCTCAATTTACGACCACGATTTTCCATGAATTCTGTCTCTGCAGTTCTATTGTCTCTGCATCTAATGAATCTACAGACAAGAAACCTAGACGCTGGAGTGGGGGGCCATTTCCTATCTGTGCATCATGAAGAAATCCTGAAAACCCTGGTAGCAAGAGGACTAGATACTTATTCAGATTCAAGCGTTTGAACAAGATGGCTTGAAAGATGCTTGATCTAGGGCTAGGACAATGATGGCAACCCTTTTCTGGATAGAAGGCCCAAAGCGCACACCTGAGCCCCTCAAATGCGCACCTCCCTGCATGCCCCCCACCCCCCGCCCCCTATACACACACAGCTTCCCCTCATGCACCCCCTACGCATGGGCGTGTTACCCCCCTACACATGCCCCACCCCGCCCCCATGCACGCAAGGCAGAGACCCGATGACCAGCTGGCCAGTGGGAGGAGTGCAGGCATGGGTGGTGGAGTTGAAGTGGGGTGAGGGCTTGCGTGCCCACAGAGGGGACACGCATGCCACCTCTGGCACGCCTTCCATATGTTCTCCATCACGGATCTAGGATAACGTTTCTGTGGAACAGTTGATAAAGTCAGATGGCAAACCATGTTAAAGCTTTGGATTGATTGAAAACCAAAACTAACAAGTAGTCGACAGATTATCTATATTTGCCAACTGTCCTATAAGATACCAGAGAAGGAAGTAGTAAAGATTAACAAGGCGTGGTAGATATCAAGACAATTTGGGAGGGGGCGCAGAGCTGCAGCTGGTGCAGCCAGAGCGTATTTGCGGTAGAGCCTCCTGGCTTTATTTTATTTTATCAATTTTTAGTGCTCCAATTGGATCCTTTTTTTGTTTAACTAATATTTTTCGGAGGAGATAACACCCTGGACTAATTGTGAAATTGTGAAAGAACAAATGGTAAAATGGGCACAGAACTTTGGCTGCAATATTGAATTAGATAAATGGGAAAAATTTGGGGGGACAAATTTAAAAACGACACTATCGGTTGCTCACAAGGAAAACCAGTACAAAATGTTTTACAGACGGCACCTAGCGCCAGCAAGGCTAGCAAAAATCTCAGCAAATATTTCACCAAATTGTTGGAAATGTGAATTAACACACAGAACATATCACATATGGTGGACGTGTGAGGAGGCTAAAAAGTATTGGAAAAAGATTAAAAATTGGCTAGAATCAATAACAGGAGTCAAAATGGATTGGAAACCAGAAGTTTTTTTTACTAGGAACAATAAGAACGAAATATAAAAAAGAAATCCAGTATTTAATTCCACACATATTTATGGTCGCAAGGATTGCCTTCGCTCAGAAATGGAAAAATAAATTGATACCAAGTGAAGATGAAATAATAAGAAAGGCCTTGAACTGTGCCAAAATGGGCAAATTAACAAAATAAATCCAGGGAAAAGGAGAAACAGAATATTATCAGATATGGGGAAAATGGTATAAGTGGATGGAGGAAAGAAACAACGATCTATGAAAGATGCCAATAAAGCCCAAAAATAGAAAATGAACTCAAGAGAATTTAAATTTATTAGAGGTAATCACCCAATATATCAGACAGATAAAATAAGGGGGTTAAAAATGGTGAAACTCAAATGAAATACATTAGAAGGGGAAATAACATAAAGAGAATTATACCGATTTGAAATTGCTATTAGAAGGAACAGGAAATTCCTGTTTGTACTGAATTGTGTAAATGTAGTGTCTAAGTTCTGTGTGTGTGTATTTGGTATGTTTGTAAATAAAAACAAAAACAAAAACAGCCTGGACCATAACATAGACAAAAGCTTGTGTTTATGGCTGCTCATCTTAATGTTATTTGCAAATTTGATGAGTCTCCCTTGTTTCTAGTTACAGCTTTATTTGTTTTCTAGATTTTGACAGATCTCTTTTCCAATCGCTTGCCAATCGCTTGCCAGGCATTGATGTCAGGCTGATTGGTTTCTGGTTTCCAGGGTATTCATGGCCACGGCCACGGCCAGTTTAGCAAATGGGGGGAAACTCATGGTATGTCACATAACGACACCGTGAAGATGTGGGTTTGACATCCCTGGCTTAGACCAAATACCTGTCAAGCCCTTAAAAGAACAGTCCTGCATTGACTTCAAATAGGAAGCAGCCAACAGGAAATAGAGTTTGAAAGGTATGGTACAATGTTTCTAACATCTGGCAGCTCCCTCAGAACGATGGGATTCAGGTTCTGGTGATTTATAGCCATCAAGATCAGACAGATATTCTCTTACCATTTTCATGCTTACGGTACTTTAATTTTTATTTCCAGTCTGTCCTTTAAGGGCAGAATTGGCCATAGTTTCTTGCAAACGCTTGAACAATGCACTTCCAATCCTGGATATGTTCACTGTTGCTTAGAAGGCAGATTTCGGTGACTACAACTCGACTTTTTGTCAGATGTATGAGTATTAGAATACACCATTTCCTCTCCCTTCCTTGACTGTTTTCCATTTAGCTTCCCTTCCAGCTCAACGACAACTCACAAAGCCAGCTCACCGTGACCAGCACAAGGACAACCGGTCACGGCCACCTTTTCCTGGGACAACTCGCCATGGAACAAGAATTACACTAGTATCAAAGAAATGATGGAATCCAATAATTGAAGAATGGATTCCTTTAGAAAGGATAACAGTTAGAACAATTCATCAGGGGAACGACTTGCTCCCAGAAGTTGTCGATGTGCCAACACTGGACACTTTTAGGAAGAGCTTCGACAACCCTTTGTGGGAAATGGGATAGAGTTTCCTGCCTGACCTCCAAGGTCCCTTCCAACTCTGTTAGTCCACTATTCCATTCGGCTCCGTTTTGATGCAGTGGGAGAAACAAAATGAGCCACGAATAGCAGAAAATAAAATAATTTTTAGATTACTTTATGTAATTACATTGAATTGTTGAATTGTCCCGCAGTGCCTTTTCCCATTGGCCACAGCAAGTTGTCACGGGGGAAGTTGGACAGGGCCAGGTGGCCCAGCTGGACTTTATCTACCCAAGGCCAATCCAACCTCAAGGCCTTGTTAACTTGCTAAATCAGAGCTTGATCACGGTCCTTTCTCTTTTTCAGGCAGAAAAGTCCCACTAGAAAGACGAAGCGGCCAAGCACACGGCCATGTTGCTGCTCTGGATCCTCTCCCTGGCTGCCTCTTTCTCTTGCCTGCAACTGGGGAGCAGATTCAGACCCTGCAAGGCATTCTTTCTGGTTGGGAAACCTCCCAAACTGGTACCAATGAATCCACCCAGTATCTGCCAGTTGTATAATAACAAGTATCCATTTGCCACAAGGGACAAGAGAGAGTGGTGTGTCCCCACATTCTCAGCATAGAAACATCAATCTGGTGGGACCAAAAGAGGAAATGATTGGAAGGTTGAACTGCAGTAAAAAGGTTCCTATTTTATAGCTAAACATTCATGAAATGAGGGTCAGCTTAGAAAAGCACTCAGAGGTTAGTAAATATGTCCAGAAAGTGGTTTGAAGAATTATTTGTACATAATTAATCTCAGAACTAGACGTAAGAATTCTATTGGCCTCATTGTTGACTACACCAAATATAGTATTTCCCATACTTTGATTTCTATTCCTCTCTTGGAAATTGTCTTTTTGTAATGTTTGCTCTTTGGAAGGTGACCAGATATCCACCACACCTTCCTAATATCTGCCCGGCTCTGTTCTGGAATTGAATGGGACCAGGGCTAAATATAGATAATATGTTGGCTACTTTTTAGCTTTGGGTGACCAGCTTTCGAATCTTTAACCTGGTCTGCCTATCCAGGTTTACCAGGAGCTAGGCTGTAAGAATTCTGTTCACTTCATTATCCACCTGTCAACAAGGATGGTGTGGGAAGGGAAGAGGTGAATAAATAAAGAAGGAACGAGAGAGGAAAGAATGGAAAAGGGAGAGGAAAAAGGAAGGGAAGGGGAAGGAAGGAAGACGGCAAAAAGAAGGGAAGGGAAGGGAAAGGAAGGTGAGTTCTAGTTTTAGTCCTGCCTTAGCCATGATCAGCTGGATGACGTTGGATCGCTCATGTCTCTCAACCCAACCCACCTCACAGGGATGTCATCATTGGGTAAACAAGAGGACGGAGCATTAGATATGCATCAAGTCAAGTCCAATATTTATATTATGTCTATTTCCTTTTTATCTTTGCAAGTTAGAGAACATGTGACTAATGTTTGGACATCTATAAAGATACTTGATCTAGGCTGAAGTAACCATGGAATTGTATTTGTTGATAAAGTGAGGTGGCAGATCACATTAAACATTGGAAACAAACAACCCAAAGCAAAAAAGTAATCCACAGACTGGGTACATTTGACACCTGCCCTGTTAAATTCCAGAGAAGAAAGTAGTAAAGATCTGTAGATGTGATAGATACGTTTCAGGCGAAGTTATAACGAGCAATGAGCAAAGAAAAGACAATCTCTAAGAGAATAAGGAGGTTAGGACAAGTTGTAAAAAGCAATGATAAAGAAAAGATGATCTCCAGTGGGTAACATAATATAAGGTTTAGTAACAATCTTACCACAAATTCAGATACAGGTATAGATCTCCTCCTAATCGAAAGTTTAATAACATAGCAACGGAATAAAAAAAATAAGAGAATAACAGAGTTGGAAAAGATCTTGGAGGTCTTCTAGTCCACCCCTTGCTCAAGCAGGAGACCCTATACCATTTCAGACACATGGTAGTCCAATCTCTTCTTTAAAACTTCCAGTGTTGGAGAATTCACAACTTCTGGAGGCAAGTTGTTTGACTGTTTTATTGTTCTCACTATTGTTCTCAGGAAATTTCTCCTTAGTTCTAGGTTAGGTTAGAGCTGGGTTAGAGTTAGGGTATCTCTTTGGTAAGTTTCCATCCATTGCCTTCAGGTGTTTTGGAGAATAATTTGCCCCCCTCTTCTTTGTGGCAGCCCCTCAAATATTGGAAGACTGCTATCATGTCACCCTGAATCCTTCTTTTCAATAGACTGGACATACCCCATTCCTGCAACTGTTCTTCATATGTTTTAGCCTCCAGTCCCCTAATCCTCTTTGTTGCTCAAATGATGAAACAATAAATGACACTGATTGAGAGCTGAGAATTGAACAATAGAAAACATTGGTTCTACCTAACATTACACCAAATGTGGCAAATGTATGAGTTACAAGGCTTTCCTTTCCCGACAGGTCTGTATCATCCTTAAAATGTACAAGGATATTCATACCTCTTCAGAATGCACACTCGATTATATAGTTCATGAACAGGCCACTTTTTGTACATGAAAAAGGAAACCTTTGGCTAAAAAGACACCATGGTTTCCTAAAACCACAAAAGAAGGCATGGGTGCTGCGAGTCCTCTCCAAAGGGTATGCTAAGTGGCAGGGCGATTTTTTTCTCCCGCTGACAAAAGCTGATTTTGCTGCCAAATCCGGTTCCATGGCAGCCCACTCCCCGGATTTGAACAGGAGCAACGAAGATTGACCCAAGATGACCTTCGGGCAGTCATGCGCCTGCACGGGAAGAGGAACGGTTAAAAGTTTCAATCGAAGTGGTTGGAGGGTGTATGCCGAATAGAAGTCACTGACGAGAGTAAACGAGATCTGATTTGATTTACATTTACACTAGATTTTTACCACAAGGATTTTGTATTTTATTAGATTTTGAAGGCTCTGGTCTTACTTCTTTTAACCTCTGATGGGAACTTCCCTTTTATTTCTATTCACTTTTTATTGCGGAAAATATTCTCTCCATTTTTTCAGCAACCATTCTCTTAGACAGATCCAGTCTTATGGTATATATCTGTTAGTATTGTCCTTGGGAGGAGGTTTTGCCTTTTCTCCAGAAAGCTCAGCTACAAGAAAGTTTTGGACCACGGCTAGTTCTCAATTTACGACCACGATTTTCCATGAATTCTGTCTCTGCAGTTCTATTGTCTCTGCGTCTAATGAATCTACAGACAAGAAACCTAGACGCTGGAGTGGGGGGGGGGTCATTTCCTATCTGTGCATCATGAAGAAATCCTGAAAACCCTGGGAGCAAGAGGACTAGATACTTATTCAGATTCAAGCGTTTGAACAAGATGGCTTGAAAGATGCTTGATCTAGGGCTAGGACAATGATGGCAACCCTTTTCTGGATAGAAGTCCCAAGCGCACACCTGAGCCCCTCAAATGCAATGCGTGTGTGCCCTTGTGCATGTGTACACCTCCCTGCATGCCCCCCGCCCCCTGTATGCACACGCAGCCTCCCCCCACGCACCCCCTACGCATGTGTATGTTACCCCCGCACATGCCCCACCCCGCCCCCATGCACGCACGGCAGAGACCCGATGACCAGCTGGCCGGTGGGAGGAGTGCACGCATACATGGCGGAGTTGAAGTGGGGTGAGGGCTTGCGTGCCCACAGAGGGGACACACATGCCACCTCTGGCACGCCTTCCATATGTTCTCCATCACGGATCTAGGATAACGTTTCTGTGGAACAGTTGATAAAGTCAGATGGCAAACCATATTAAAGCTTTGGATTGATTGAAAACCAACAAGCCAAAACTAACAAGTAGTCGACAGATTATCTATATTTGCCAACTGTCCTATAAGATACCAGAGAAGGAAGTAGTAAAGATTAACAAGGCGTGGTAGATATCAAGACAATTTGGGAGGGGGCGCAGAGCTGCAGCTGGTGCAGCCAGAGTGTGTTTGCGGTAGTGCCTCCTGGCTTTATTTTATTTTATCAATTTTTAGTGCTCCAATTGGATCCTTTTTTGTTTAACTAATATTTTTCGGAGGAGATAACACCCTGGACCAATTGTGAAATTGTGAAAGAACAAATGGTAAAATTCTTATTCTCCCCCCTTTGACATCCTCAACAGCCATTCTTGAACCAAAACCCCAGCTGTTCTTTGTGGTGGGTCAGAAACCCCCCCCCAGCACAATGGGTGCCAATGGCCCTCTGGCATCATCCTCACTTTAGCCATTGTCTACCCACAGCGGGGTGAAGGCCTCTTCTGCATGTTTACTGAGCTCTCTTTGCCAGTTGGGCCCACACTTACTGACCAAGGACAACCTCTCACGGCTGACCTTTCCTGGGACAACTCGCCATGAAACAAGACTTACACTAATCTCAAAGAAATGATGGAATCGAATCATTAAAGAAAGGGTTCAGTTAGAAAGGATAAAAGAACAATGAATCAGGGGAACGACTTGCTCCCAGAAGTTGGGGATGCTCCAACACTCGACCTTTTCAGAAAGGGCTTGGACAACCGTTTGTGGGAAATGGGAGAGGGTTTCCTGCCTGACCTCCAAGGTCTCTTCCAGTTCTGTTATTCCGCTATTCCGTTCTGCTCTGTTTGGATGCAATAGGAGGAACAAAATGAACCATTAAGAGTTCTCTTGGCCTCATTGTTGACTACACCAAATATAAGATTTCCCACACTTTGATTTCTATCCCTCTCTTGGAAATTGTCTTTTCGTAATTTTTGCTCAATGCGACGTGATCTCATATCCACCGCACCTTCCTAATATTCGCTCAGCGCTCTTCTGGAATTGAATGGGACCAGGGCTAAATGCACATGATCTCTGGGCTACTGTTTAGTTTTGGGTGATCAGCTTCCAAATATTTAACCTCCTCCCTTTACCCACAGAGTCAGTTCCACAGAAATGCCCCCCTAGACAAACTACCTGTCAAGCCAACAAAAGAAAAGTTATGCCTTCATTTCTTAGGAAAGATAACAGGAAGTAGCCAGAATATAAATCTTACACCAGGGGCCTCGATCTGCATCGTGACTCTTCTCTCCCTACTTGACTCCTTCTGGTCTACAAGCAAGAGACTGGTTGCACCTGTGAGTATTTTGCTGGGGAAACCACTGTGGGATGTTTTGTTATGGGCTGCAGCTGTTGTCATAACCTTCTTGTGCAAATGCTTGAATTATGCACTTTCCATGCTGGACACAGTCACTGTAGTTTCATAGATGTAGCTTTTGGTTACTACGACTCAATCCTCTTCCAGAAGCACAAGGATTGTTAAATTAATGTGGTTAATGTGGGCAAAGAGGTTTAAGCATCTAGTCCTCTTGCTGCCATGAAGCACAGACAGGAAATGCCCCCTAATATCTGGGTTTCTTGCCTGTGGATTTGTCAGACACAGAGGCGATAGAGCTGCTGGGTAGAGTTGCACATCAGGCAACAAAACCTTCATGGAAAGCTCAATTGACCCAGAAAGCTACACTGGTAAGATCACACTTCGATTACGGAGTCCAGGTCTGGTCCCCATGATACAAAACAAAGGCCGACACCCTAGAAAGAGTGCAGAGAGGGGGAACAAAGATGATGCAGAGTCTGGAGGCTAAAACATGTGAATGATACTTGGAGGAATTGGGTATGTCTAATTTAAAAAAGAGAAGGACTCGGGGTGACATGAAAGCCATCTTCCAGGACTTGAGAGGTTGTCACAACAGGGAGGGAGTCAACTCAGGAAAATGGGCCCATTTTTTGTTATAAAAAGGGCAAAGGTAGCCTTTTGGAGGCTTATAGAGTGCTTCTGGGGACTGGAGGGGAGGGGGGAAATTGAGCAAAAAAACGGGCCCTTTTTGCTCATTTCTTCCCTCTCCAGCCCCCAGGAGCACTCTGAAAGGAACCAGAGATGGACAACCTCAAACATAATCTTCATTTTGTGGGTTACAAAATGTTCTCCCAATCCTGAGCAGAAAATAGAATGGTAACTGGACTAGGTGGAAGGGGATCCAAGATGCCCAGAAAGAAAGATAAGAGGAAGCTGAGTTGTAAGTGTGAATTGGGGGGGGGACCCTCCAGGTCTCCCCCAGGATAATGGATAGTGGATGATGGGCCCTTACAGCAGCCAGGTTTTGCCAGGGCTTCTGCTATTCTCTTAAGACCCCAGGCAGCTTCACCTGCTGATTCCATATAAGGCAGTTTTCAATATGATCTTTTCTTTTTGTGGGACTCGTGAACATTGTTAGCAATAGTTAATGTGGGCAAAGAGGTTCATGCATTGAACATCTGGCAAACAGGGTTTCTGGAGAAAAGCTCCGTCTCTCCTTATTTCATGAATGCCGTAAGAAGGCAAGCTGGATGTCAGTGGGGAAATTGTTCGGGGGGGGGGGGGCTAAAGCAGCAGGAAGCACCCCCTGGCAACAGCCCCCCCAACCTCTCAGAAGAGGGGCTTCCATAAGCTATTGCTTTCTAGGTGATTTGGGTGGTTGGGAGAATTCTGGCTGGAGCATCCAGGACAATCATCCAGTCTGGAATGAAAAACTTGAAGGACCCCCCACCCATTCCCTAAATGTACAGACCCTCAGGTTGGTTCTGCTTCTTACTTTGTGTGCCTCTTCATGAGCTCCAACCTTCCCTGATGACTGTTTACTTCCCTATTTTATACAGTAAGTTCACTCTCCACTATCCCTGTTCTCCCTCCTCTCTCAAAAAGAGCCTGTTTGGGAAAGCTTCCCTTTTCCTTCCCTTCCCTTCCCTTTTCCTTCCCTTCCCTTCCTTGCCCTGCCCTGCCCTTCCTTCTCTTCTATCCAGAAATCGGGTTGGCCTCCATCTGAATATGTAGAACACCTGGACTTTTTGAGTTGTTGGATATATTCCACCTCAAACTGATTCTCCAATTGCTAAATAAAAGTGTTGTGTCTTCTTCTTCTTCTTCTTCTTCTTCTTCTTCTTCTTCTTCTTCTTCTTCTTCTTCTTCTTCTCTTCTTCTTCTTCTTCTTCTTCTTCTTCTTCTTCTTCTTCTCCTTCTCCTTCTCCTCCTCCTCCTCCTCCTCCTCCTCCTCCTCCTCCTCCTCCTCCTCCTCCTCCTCTCTCTCTCTCTCTCTCTCTCCCTTTTCTCTCTCCCTCTCTCTCTCTCCCTCTCTCTCTCTCTCTCTTTTGGCAGAAAAATTCTACTTGAAGGACCAACCGACCAATCGCATGGCCATGTTGCTTCTGTGGATTGTCTCCCTGGCTGCCTCCTTTCTCCTGCCTGCAACTGGGGAGGTCAGGAGCAGCTTCAGACGCTGCACTCAGTTCTTCTTGGATGGAAACCCCCCCAACCTGGTGCCACTGAATCCAGCCAGAATCTGCCAGTACTATAAGGGCAGCTATCGATTTGCCACTATGTACGACAAGGATGGGCTCATCCCCCTGTTCTCAGCCTATAAACATCATCCTGGTCCAGGTGAATCACCAGCGGATTGGAAGATTGAGCCACAGGTAAAAGGAGTTCCTATTTTGAAACTAAACATTCATGAAATGGAGGTCACCTTAGAGAAGGGGTCTCAAACTGGATTTCTCTGAGGGCTGGATCAGTATAGTATTTGTCTTCTACGAGCCAGCCAGGAGGGAGGGGGAGACGGATGGCAGATGAGACAACACCTCCTGCAGCACTCTGCTGGCAAAGACAGGATGGGGCCCCCATGCATGCCCCCTTGTGCCCTGTTGATGGCCTGGATGACAATATTTCCAGATTTCCCAGAAACAGCCTCAAATATGCAAAGTGCCATGGAAGCGTATCCCACACCCCATTCCCTGGTTGACTCAGGGTAGATCTTAAACCAGATTCAGCGTAGTTGTTAGCGTCTCGTGTGAATGCTAATTGGGCCTATTGCTTGTCGTTCCATATTCATAGCTTGCTCTGCCTTTCGATCGTCAAAGAATAAGCATGGAATCGCAAAACACCTCTGGAATCAGCCCCCGTGAACTTACAAAAAGCCAGGCTGTATCGGAAGATTACACTTTCCCATACGACAAGAGACAGTTGGCGCCAGCATCCCATCAACCGTATGCCGATAGCAAAGCTGCAACCTACACCTTAACCAACACCGTGCCCCAGTTTCAGAATCTCAGTAATGCAAAATGGGACGGTTTTTTAAGAAATATCAGCCAAAGTACAGCCGGATGCCTTGAAACCTATGTCATTGTGGGCGTGGTGCCCGGTCAGGATTCCATCTCTGATGGCCGAGTGAATAAGCCCAGTCATATCTGGGCTGCAGTTTGTTGCCTGACCAAAAAGCAGAAAAAACAGTCCTTCGGAGCCATTGCTGAAAATAATGAGGATAAGGTAGAAAAGTTTAGCCTGAAGGAGCTGGAAAGTCAACTTAATGACAAATACGGGAAGGAAGGAATTAATCTTTTCAATGGCGATTGCTATTGATAAGATTAATAATTAATAATCTGTTTGCAAAACAGAGTTCACAGAGCAAAAAAAGAGGCAAAGTATATCCGTAGCAGCTTAGTTCTTCAACATTTGGAATGAATGCAGTTATTATAATCCTAGTTTGATCCGTATCATTTTTGGAGGCACAATCTTGGGAAAATTCAGTCTGTTCGATTAGTTTCTGGTTCAGATTATGGAGCAAACCCAGAAAATAAATTAATCCAATAATGAGAGGAAGGGTGACATGATGACACAATTAAAACGGTGTCCTGTTTATCACAGTTCGGGTGGGCTTTCTGATTTCAACCCATGTATAACTTGTTGGGAAAGAAACTGCAGTGAGAAGGAACAGTTGTCAGTCGTTGCACTGTGTGGGTGGGAAGAAGATCCTTAGGAATCAAATTTCATTTCACGCTAAATGGGGCTTAGATTTGACACAGGTCGTTCTCAACTTACAACCATTTTGAATGGTTTGAATTTATGGCAACACTAAAAGAAAACTACTTACAATCTATGTATGACTGTTGCAGTGTCCCATGGTCAATATGTGGATGTTTGACCTGTATCTACGATGGTTTCAGTATCACGGAGGTTGTGAAAATTGGGTGTGACCTACTTCACCATAGCATCGCTTAGTGACAGAGTTCCATTTCCAATTGTGGTTGAAAGCTGATGCTGTCTGTACGTAACTGCTTGAATGATTTCTCTATCGCTTTATTAGTTCTTGCAATAAACCTGCTTATCAAAGATCTGTGTCCTTCTGTCACTTTACAGTACAATCAATCTAGAAAAACCTGAACATTCGATTTGCACAGTATGATCCATCAGCCAATCAGTCAATTGATAAATCGATCGATCAATCAATCAGGGGTATTTCTAGGGGGGGGGGAGCAGAGAAACAGCACATTGCCAATGTTTCCAGGTTTTTTTTTCTTATGTTGGCCTTGATTGATTGATTAAAGGTCATTAAATTGGTGTCCCTCCTGCGAGGCTTGCAAAGATGTTCCCAAATATATCACCGACGTGTTGGAACTGTAAAAAATAATACGGGACTTACTACCATACATGGTGGCCATGCGAGATGACAAAAAAAAATTGTGGACCAAATTTAAAAATGACACGAAGAAATAACAGGGGATCATATAAACCAGAAGCCTTAAGTATTTTTATTAGGTATAACAACAAAAAAGTATATCAGAGAAATGTTGTATCTAATTCTACATATTATAAATGCGGCCAGAATAATGTATGCCTAAAATTGGAAGAACAATGCAGTACCAAAGGAAGATGAGGTGATAAGAAAGATTTTAGAATGCAGGAAGATGGACAAATTGAGGAAGGAAATACAAGGAAAGGCGGAATCAGAATACTATTTAATTTGGGGAAAATGGTATAGATGACAGAAATAAGAAATAGGGAAATGTAAAATAACAATGTAGTAGAAAGTTAGGACACAGTGATAAGATAGGAGTCAATAAAGTTAAGATAGAGGAATTAAATGATAGTGGGAACATAAAGTATAATATAGATAAAATGATATTTTGATATAAACAGCTAAGTATAAATAAATGTGGAATAGTACATGGAATAGTAAATAAAAATGGATAATGAATAAGGGGACCATGAATGTAAAATATAAATATATATATTACATTACATTGCATTATCATTATATTATTACATTATTATAATTATAAAAATACACGGAAACGAAATTGCTGCATGATGTATGTGTTGTTTTAAGTTATGGGTTTGTTGATGAGTTTAAAATAACATTTTTATTAAAAAAAAGTTGGTGTCAGATCTGTTATAAGCCAGGTCACCGAGATAGATGCAGGCTTCCATCCACTCCTTCTTTGCTCTGCTATCCTATGACAAATAGCCCTACAAGGGCTGGTAAAATCTGCACCCCAATCTTTCCCACGGGCAGCCCCCCGCAGTCAGGGCAACTCGGTCATTAGCAGTGTTCCAATATCGCCGAGGCTGCCCCAAAGAAGAGTGAGTCAGCAGCCCCAGAGGCGAAATCGGTGGGTCTGGATTGGGGGGGAGAGGAAGAGTTTTCCTGGAACTTCGGTAAAGGGAGAGGCCAGAAAAGTGGAAGGACCAATGAGAAATTTCCCTTTTTCCGCGTCATCGGTCTCCAGGCAAAGTCTCCTTTGACTTCACCTGATGGAGGAGAGAGTTCTGCGCAGAGAGAGAAGCGGAGAAAGCGGGAGGGGGAACATTTTCAGTCTTGGGGGGCGCAGTTCAAGGGCAGCTCAGGCCGATCCTGAGGGGAGGGTGGACTACTTTTTGCCCTCCCACCCAGGTCGGACGAGGAGTGGGGCTGCAGTGGGTTACTGAAGTTAAGGCGCAGCCCCTCAGCCAGTGAAGACTTGAGCGGGCTGCCTGGGGAGCCGGCTGGCTGGGGGTCCTGGAGCGCCTTCACGCGCACGCGCACACACTCATTTCATCCTTGGGAATGCCCCTCCCCCAATCCTGCATCCAGTTTTGGTTCCCACGCTCTCTTTGACGAACTCCCTCCTCCTTCAGGTGAAGTGCCAAAGGACTCTGCCCGGAGACCGATGACGCTCAAGCAGGGAGAATCCCCATTGGTGCTGCCGCTGATTCTTTCCCTTCCCACCTCCAAAGTCCGAGATCAACGCTTCCTCCGATTCCTCCTCTGGGCCTGGAAGCACACACACACAGAGACACAGAGACACAGACACAGACACAGACACAGACACACACACACACACACACACACAGAGAGAGAGAGAGAGAGAGAGAGAGAGAGAGAGAGAGAGAGAGAGAGAGAGGAGAGAGAGAGATGTTTGCTGCTTTCAGTTATTTATAAAGTAATAAAAAAGAAATCACATTGAAAACCCTGGTAGCAAGAGGAGCAGATGCTTAAACCTCTTTGCCCACATTGAGCACAACTGATTTTAAGATAAGGGCCTTTGCTCCAAGATTGAACTTTTCTGTTCCATGTCTGAAGGAATGAACCCTTAACTGTCTTGGTGACATTGGACCTAGCCGACCTTTCTGTAGAACTGATTCTGTGGAAGGCAGTGGTAAAGCTGCGGAAGCCAACACCCCAAAGCTAAAAAGCAGCCCTCGGATCACCTATATCTGGCACCTGTCCCTTGACATTCCCCAGAAGGGGCTAGTAAAAAAATCAGCAAAGTGTGGTGGATATCAGGCCAAGTTGCAAAGAGAAAACGTCAAGGAAGAAACATTTTCCAAGAGAGGAAGAGGAATCAAAGTGTGGGAAATACAATATAAGGTGTAGTCAAACAGGCGGACAGAATTCAGAATCAGAATTGAGCTGGAAGGGACCTTGGAGGTCTTCTAGTCCAACCCTCTTCTCAAACATTCGATTCTACACCATTTCAGACAAGTGGCTGTCCAGTCTCTTCTTAAAAACTTCCAGGGATGAAGCAGCCACAACTTCTGGTGGCAAGCTGTTCCACTGGTTAAATTGTTCTTATAAGCCCAGCTCCGGGTGAACCCTGAGATTAATTATGAGGAAATAAGTTTTCTAAGTTCACTGTCTTGACATATTTCCTCTGATTGTTTCTTTAAGGTCACCTCCATGTCATGGACGTTTATCTATAAAACAGAAACTCCTTTTCCCGCGGTTCAATCTTCCAGTCATGTCTTCTTCCGGCCCCACCAGATTGATAGTTATATACCAAAAAATGAGGATGCGCCAATCTCTGTTGTACCGTCAGGGAATTGCACAACAGATGTCCAAACGAAGCCAGAGACACTGACATGTACTTGTAGGTTTATATAGGTAGTCCTTGCTACACTTCACTTAATGACCGTTCAAAGTTACAACGGCGCTGAAAAAGCGACTTATGACCATTTTTCGCACTTATGACCATGGCAGCATCCCCATGGTCACGTGGTTTACATTCAGCGCTGGCTTTTTGGCTTAGAAACAGAGATGAGCACTGCCCCCTAGAGTCGGGAATGACTAGCACACCTATATATGCGAGGGGAACCTTTACCTTAAGATTGACTCCAGCTGAGGATATGAAGAAATCAATGCTTTCTTTTAGCAACAGTGTGAAACTGACTTGCTCTTGGCCTCTGCCAGGATCTTTTCCAGGGTCAGAAAACTGAATCCACTTCTTTTACCCTCCAGTTTAGATTCTCTGTTTTGGAAGGTGGAATTGAACTTGCAAAGGAAAAATTGTTTCAAGGCCCCACTACTATGGACAATTCTTTGGACATAATCCACATTAGATCCAGAGGTTTCTAAGTGAAGAACTCAAGAATTCAGGATTATTGGACCAAGATGATCACTCCATCACCCATCTCTGATTGTGAAGATTCATGACAGACCAAATTAATGGCATTCAATCAATCAATCAATCAATCAATCAATCAAGGCCAAAATAGGGAGGAAACCTGGAACTGTTAGCAATGTGTCTCTTCCCTGCAGCCCCCATACACATACCCCTGATTGGTTGATTGATTGGTTGAATAAATGACTGATAATATTGTGCAAAATAGAATGATGAAACGTTTTTGGATTGATATACTGAAAGTCACACAAGGACACAAATCTTTAATTAGCAAGTTTATTGCAAGAAGTAGGAAATGATTGAGAAAGAATTCTAGCAGTTATGTACAGGAAGTCCTCAGCGTACAACCACAATTGAAGCTGGAGCCTCGTCATTAAGAGATAACATTGTTAAGTGGGTCAGACCCAATTTTACAGCCATTTTGATTTGCAGTCATACAGTGAAACCATCTTCCTGCTGGTTTCGCTTCGAAGAAGAACCCTGGGAAGATTGCAAATGGTGACTTTGGGGCACCATAAATACCTGCCATCCATGTTTTGATCATAGGATCACAGGAACATGGAAACAGTCATATGTGCGAGGATTGCTTGCAAGACACTTTTTTCAGCATTGTCATAATTTCAAAGAGAAACGGTCGCAATTTGAGGACTACTTGTATCAAATAGAAGTCCTTATTCAGCATGAAATAAAATTTGATTCCTATAGGTCCCCTTCCTTGCCACACAGTCCAATGGACTGAAAATCATTCCTTCTCACTGCGGTTTCTTTTCTAACAAATTGTACATGGGCTGAAATCACATCAACTCCACCCAACCTCTGAACGCTAATAAACCAGACCCTGTTTTAGCTGCGTCAGCACTTTGCCCTTCATCTGATTATTGGACTCATTGATTTTCTGCGTTTGCTCCATCATCTAATCAAACACCCTGGATTTTCACAACATTGACCCCCCCCCCAAAAAAAAGCTACAGATCAAACGATGATTAAAACTAATTGCATTATTTCCATATGTGGAACAGCTAAGCTCCTAGGTTTGTACTTTGCTATCTTTTGCTTGGTGAACTCAGATTTGAGCTTCGTTAATTACAAGCATTATTGAAAAGATCAATTTTTTTCTTCTTGTACAGAGTAGCAAGTTGTTCTTGCAGCTCCATCAATGTACGATGATCTACTCTATCCTCATTATTTTGTGCGATGACAGCCCAGGATCTTCTGCGATTCTTTTGAAGCACACAACAACCTGCAGCCCAGATATGACTGGGTATGTTCACTCTCTTCTTGAGGAGTTTACGCCCGGGCACTGCACCCACAATGACATATATATCCTTGCATCCTTCTGCATTTATAGTTTCTTCATATGTTCTCCATTGTCCATTATTGAGTCTGCGTAACTGGGGCACAATGTTGGTTAAGGTGAAGGTGGCATCTTTGCTTTCCTGATCTGGTTGATGGGACGGTGGCACCATGTGTCCCCTGTCATAAAGAACCCCCCCTCTGTAATCCCGTTCAACAGCCTGGCTCTTTGTAAGCTTTTTGCTGTCGATCTTACAGGTCTCTTCCAATTCCATACTTTTTCTTTTATGATCCCCAGGCAGGGCAAGCTAGGAATAAGAAAGGACAAGCAGTGTGTCTGGTTAGCATTTCCACAATGGTGAGTCAAGGGCCCTGAATCTGGGTGAGTGAGCCAGGGAACGGGGTGTGGGATACTCTGAAAAGACAGGTTGGAGAGCATCTTCCAGCCATCCCAGACAATAGGGAAGTTTCTGGGAATTCTGGAAATTGAGGCCCCTGACTGACCCTCTTGGGGAGCCCATTTTAAGCCGAACTCTAGTAGAGAATACACATTGATTGAGCTTGAAGTGGTTTCGGGATGATCTCTGAACTTGGTTCTTTGGGGAAATAATCAAATGGAAGTAGGACTTTGCCAAAGTGATGTCAGGTTTCTGAAAGATGCCCTAATTGATTCATGAGTCTCAAGCCAAGCTTCAAAAGAAAATTAGTCATTTATTAGGAGCACCATTTGTCAAGACTTTATGCAGTCACGTCTGAGCCTCATTTGAATTATAGCTGAACTTTACCCGTATTCCTTCCCTCCCCTCAGTCTGTGTCTTAAATCACATTCCCCAATGAGGTACACCCATCCCAAACCTGCTGCAGTAATCTGAGATCCGACTCTAGCCGAAACTATGCGTGGAATGCGTTCCCCCCTTTCCTCACCATGGCAACTTTAAGAGTTGACAGGTGGACAGTGAGGTGAACAGAATTCTTACAGCCGAGATACTGGTGAAGTCTGGGAATAATTATGTATAAAAAAACTCTTAAATTCTCCATCTTGCTTTATTTCCTAACCACTGACTGTTGCTTTCAGGTGGCCTCCTTTTGATGAATGTTTAGCTTCAGGATAGGAACTCCTCTTACCTGCGGTTCGATCATCCATTCATCTGGTCTCTCACCCTCACCAGGTTGATATTTATAAGCTGAGAACAGGGGGATTCGCCGACTTTTGTCATACATGGTGGCAAACCGATACTTGTTCTTATAGAACTGGCAGATTCTGGCCGGATTCATTGGTGCCAGTTTGGGGACTTTTCCATCCAAGAAGAACTGTTTGCATACATTGAAACTTTGCACCACCTCTCCGGTTGCAGGCAGGAGAAAAGAGGCAGCCAGGGGGAGGATCCACAGCAGCCCCATGGCCGTGTGCTTTGTCAGTTGGTTCCTGTAGTGGAATGTTTCTACAGAGAAGGGGGAGAGGGAGGGAGGGAATTTTGATTTAGCCATGTTCCATGGTCAATGTGAGAATTGTTTACACTTCTGGATGGAAGAATGGGAATGTGAGAAGGGAAGAGAACTGGTAAACAGAGAAATAAGGGATGAGTGGGGGAAGAAAGGAAAAGGAAAAAAGGAAAGTGAGGGAGGAAAAAGAGAAGAAAGGAAAGAGAAAAGGTAAGAGAGGGAAGGGAAAGGTTTCCCAAAGAGGCTCTCAGGAATAAAGAGGAATTTGATGGGAAAGGCTCAGCTAAGGAGAAGGAAGAGGCAGACAAGAGAGGAGGAAGAATAAGGATGGTGTGGGAAGGGAAGAGGTGAATAAAGACGGAACAAGAGAGGAAAGAAAGGAAAAGGGAGAGGAAAAAGGAAAGGAAGGGAAAGGAAGGAAGAAAGACGACAAGAGGAGGAGAAGGGAAGGGAAAGGAAGGTGAGTTCTAGTTTTAGTCCCGCCTTAGGCATAATCAGCTGGATGACTTTGGATCTTTCACTCTCTCTCAGCCCAAACCACCTCACAGGGATGTTGTCATTGGATAAATAAGAGGGAGGAGCATTAGATATGCACCAAAGAGCATTTGCACCAAAGAAAAATTCCTTGTGTATCCAATGGCCAGTAAAGAATTCTATTCTATTCTATTCTATTCTATTCTATTCTATTCTATTCTATTCTATTCTATTCTATTCTATTCTAATTTTGCTCCATTCTATTCTATTCTATTCTTTATTTTTGCCACTTACAGTTATTTATAAAGTAATAAAAAAGCCCACAAAATTATTTCTCCCTTCCTGAAGTCCTATTATCCTACTGCCCCTGGACTCAACTCTACCCTTTTGCTGGTGGGCCAAGCATCCGTTTCTTAACCCCTTCCCCATGAATATTATTCTGTCCCCTCTAAACCAGAGATATGCAGGTCTTGGGATTTGATTCGGAACTGCCCTTCTCCCCAGAGAGAAAAAGATGAGACCGTTGCTTCTAAGGCAGAGGAATTTGCATTTCTAGGAATTCAACGCAAGGGGGCATGAATTCTGGGGCAGCCGTTCTATCGCCTCCAGGTCTGGCAAATTTTATTTATTTATTTATTTATTTATTTATTTATTTATTTATTTATTTATTTATTTATTCAATTTATGAGTCGCTCCCTCTCCACGAAGGGACTCGGGGCGACGTACAATTAAATATACAAGCATATGGCACGGAGGAGGTATATACATAAAACATTTTTACAATTCATAAATAATAATAATAGCCACAAAGTTAAAAAGTAGTAACAATAAAGTTAAAAACAATTAAGATACCCAAAAATTTAAAATTTACAATTTACAATTGCCAGGGAGATTAGAGATTAGAGTTCTAATTAAGCCAGGCCGGCTAGTTGGAACAGGTGGGTCTTGAGTTTCTTGCAAAAGGAGCGGAGATAGGTAGTTGTCCTAATGTCGAGGGGGAGGTCATTCCAGCGGGCTGGGCCCATCACAGAGAAGGCCCTACTCATGGGCGCCGCCCTCTGGCACTGCCTAGTGGACGGCACCCGGAGGAGTCCCTCTCTGTGAGACCGAATAGGTCGCAGGGATGTATGGGGCAGGATGCGATCCCGCAGGTAACTAGGTCCTGTGCCATGGAGCGCTCTAAAGATGGTAATCAACACCTTGAAACGCACCCGGTAGACCACAGGGAGCCAGTGCAGCTCGCGCAGGAGAGGTGTTACATGGGAGTACCTTGTACTCCCCATAATTGCCCGCGCGGTCGCATTCTGGACCAGCTGTAGTCCCCGGGTGCATCTCAAGGGGAGCCCCATGTGGAGAGCATTGCAGTAGTCCAGATGGGACGTCACCAGTGCATGAGTGACTGTGCGAAGGGCATCCCGGTCCAATAGGGGCCGCAATTGGCGCACCAGGAGAACCTGGTGGAACGCCCCCCTTGCCACGGCTGCCACATGGTCATCCATAGACAGCCGGGCATCTAGGAGGATGCCCAAATTGTGCGCCCGCTCCATGGGGGCCAGTTGCTCGCCCCCAATGGCCAGCGATGGGATCCACTGGTTGAACCGGGGGGCCGGTAGCCACAGCCACTCCGTCTTGGAGGGGTTGAGCTTAAGTCTGTTGTCTCCCATCCAGACCCGTACGGCTTCCAAACACCGGGACATCATTTCGACGGCCTCGTTGGGGTGGTTCGGGGTGGAGATATACAGCTGCGTATCGTCAGCGTACAGATGGTATCCCACCCCAAAACCACGGATGATCTCACCCAGCGGCTTCATATATGTGTTGAACAGGAGGGGCGAGAGGACCGACCCCTGCAGCACCCCACAAATGAGCGGCCTCAGGGTCGACCTCTGCTCCCCTGCCAACACACATTGCGTCCGGCCAGAGAGGTAGGAGCAGAACCACCGCAACACGGTGCCCCTTACCCCCCAATCCCTCCAGCCGGCGCATGGTCGATGGTATCGAAAGCCGCTGAGAGGTCTAATAGGAGCAGGATAGAGGAACAACCCCTTTCTCTGGCCCTCCAGAGATCATCTACCAATGCGACCAAGGCCGTCTCTGTGCTGTGCCCGGGTCGGAAGCCGGACTGGCGCGGGTCTAGATAATCAGTTTCCTCCAGGTGACGTGGGAACTGTTGGGCCACCACACTCTCTACAACCTTCGCTAAGAAGGGAAGGTTGGAGACGGGACGATAATTAGCTAGCTCAGTTGGGTCCAGAGAAGGCTTCTTGAGTAAGGGCCTCACAACCGCCTCTTTCAAGGCGGCTGGTAGGGACCCCTCACTCAATGAAGCGTTCACTAGTCCCAATAGCCAGCCTCGTGTGACCTCCCAGGATGCCAGGTACAAGCCAGGAGGGACACGGGTCCAGTAAACATGTGGTGGCTCGCAGTCGCCCACGCAACCTGTCCAAATCATCGGTGGCAACAGAGTCAAACTCCTCCCAGAATGGTCTCTCAAGACTCGCCTTGGACGTCCCCCCTGGATCACTGAGGGGGACCCATTCCCTCCGGATTTGAGCGATTTTATCCTGCAGATATTCCCCAAATTCCTCTGCCCTGCCCTGCAAGGGGGCTTCCTGCGGCCTCTGTGACAGGAGGGAGCGGGTCACCCAGAACAGGGTGGCAGGGCGGTTGTCTGCGGACGCAATAAGAGCGGCACAATGTCGACGTTTGGCCACTCTTAATGCCACAAGGTATGTCCTTAAGTAGGTTCTTACCTGTGTTCGGTCAAATTCGGAACGGGAGGATCTCCATCTGCTCTCTAGGCGTCTCTTGTGGCATTTCATTTCCCTTAGCTCCTCGGTAAAACAAGGAGCCAGGGTGGTTCATTGCCACAGGAGAGGCCGCAAAGGCGCAACCCGGTCTAAGGCCCCGGCGGCCGCACTATTCCATGCGGCTACCAGGTCCTCCATCCGGGAGCGGGTCAGGTCTACAGGAAGTGGCCCAAGCTCAGTCTGGAACCTATCCGGTTCCATCAGGCGCCTGGGGCGGAACCATTTAGGACATCCACAGGCAAGAAAGAAACCCAGAAACTGAGGGGCTGTTTCCTTTCTCTGCTTCACGGAGAAGTATTGAAAACCCTGGTAGCAAGAGGACCAGATGCTTAAACCTCTTTGCCCACATTGAGCACAACTGATTTTAAGATAAGGGCATTTGCTCCAAGATTGAACTTTTCTCTTCCATGTCTGAAGGAATAAACCCTTAACTGTCCTGGTGACATTTGACAGCCGACCTTTCTGTAGAACTGATTGTGTGGAAGGCAGTGGTAAAGCTGTGGAAGCCAACACCCCAAACCCAAGTCTGTCTATTGAGGTGGTCATTAGCGGGTGTCCATCTCTCTCTCATCGTGTATTTCATTTCTCTGCTTGTGTGCGAGCTGAAGGGTAAGGGATTTTATTTAACCACATGTCTGTCTGTATATATTTCTGTATATAAACAACTATTAATTCTCTGAAGGCTCTGTGTGCTGTGTTTTGCTCCTGGGTCTCTCTTATAATAGTAGTCAGGCTGCCAAAACTCTGATTAAATGATTTCAATCCCACCACTGCCCAACTCCCTTCTTCAGTATTATTAGACAGAATTTTTCAACAAGGCAACAAAATGGCCACTCAGGTACTAGAGAGAGCCAATGCAGTGTTGTAGTTTAGGCGCTGGGCTAGAGAAAAGAGACTTTGAGTTCTAATCCTGCTTTAGGCATGGAAGCCAGCTGCGAGACTTTGGGCCAATCATCAGGAGATGGTGATGTTTAGTCCCACTTTAGGCCTAAAAGCTGACTGGATGACTTTGTGTCAATCACTATCTCTCCCAGAGATGTTATTGCTGGGAAAACAGGAGGAAGGAGCATTAAATACATTTGCCGCTTTCAGTTATTTCTAAAGTAATAGTAAATAAATAACAGGCCCATAAAATTATTCCTGCCTCCCGGGAGCTGCTCTTATCATACTGCCCCTGGACTCGATTCTTCCCTGCTGCTGATGGGCCAAGGAATAATTTCTTAAACACTCTTCAATGAATATTATTCGGTGCCCTCTAAAGCAGGGATGGGCAATTCTTTGGACTTGATTGCAAACTGCGAATGTCAGTCTCTCAAGAGAGAAGATGACAAGATCCTTGTTCCTAGGGCCCAGGAGAATTCTATGAATGCATCTCAAGGTTACATGAAATGTGTTGCAGCAGTTCTACCGTCCCTGTGTCTAACAAATCCACAGACAAGAAACCCAGATATTGAGGGCTCGTTTCTACTTGATGAAGTATTGATAGCCCTGGTAGCCAGTGGACTAGATCCTTGTACCTCTTTGCCCACATTGAACAGTGTGGATCTTCTCCTTCCCCATCACTGAAGTGCTTTGGAGAATGAGTTGACTCCCACCTTGCTGTGACAACCCCTCAAGTCCTGGAAGATGGCTTTCATGTCACCCCGAGTCCTTCTCTTTTTTAAATTAGACATACCCAATTCCTCCAAGTATCATTCACATGTTTTAGCCTCCAGACTCCACATCATCTTTGTTCCCCCTCTCTGCACTCTTTCTAGGGTGTCGGCCTTTGTTTTGTATCGTGGGGACCAAACCTGGACTCCGTAATCCAAGTGTGGTCTTACCAGTGTAGCTTTCTGGGTCAATTCAGCTTTCCATGAAGGTTTTGTTGCCTGATGCGCAACTCTAAACAGCAGTTCTATCACCTCTGTGTCTAACAAATCCACAGGCAAGAAACCCAGATATTAGGGGGCATTTCCTGTCTGTGCTTCATGGCAACAAGAGGACTAGATGCTTAAACCTCTTTGCCCACATTAACCACATTAATTAAACAATCCTTGTGCTTCTGGTAGAGGATTGAGTCTTAGTAACCAAAAGCTGCATCTATACAAACAACAGTGACTGTGTCCAGAATGGAAAGTGCATAATTCAAGCATTTGCACAGAAGGTTATGACAACAGCTGCAGCCCATAACAAAACATCCCACAGTGGCTTCCCCAGCAGAATACTCACAGGTGCAACCAGTCTCTTGCTTGTAGACCAGAAGGAGTCAAGGAGAGAGAGAAGAGTCACAATGCAGATCGAGGCCCCTGCTCTGAGATTTATACTCTGGCTACTTCCTGTTATCTTTCCTAAGAAATGAAGGCATGACTGCCCCTTTGATGGCTTGACAGGTAGTTTGTCTAGGGTGACATTTCTGTGGAACTGACTCTGTGGGTAAAGGGAGGAGGCAGACCAGGTTAAAGATTTGAAAGCTGATAACCCGAAGCTAAAAATTAGCCGACAGATTATCTGTATTTAGCCCCAGTCCCATTCAATTCCAGAACAGGGCCGAGCAAATATTAGGTGTGGTGGATATCTGGTCACTTTCCAAAGAGCAAACATTGCAAAAAGACAATTTGCAAGAGAGGAATAGAAAGTATGGGAAATATTATATTTGGTGTAGTCAACAATGAGGCCAACAGAATTCTTACGTCTAGTTCCACGCTCAAGAGAGCAAATTATAAGCCCCTTGCTACTAAGGAAGTATTCTTCCATGGCGAGTTAGCAACAGTGAGTTGGCTACAGCGTTGGCTACAAGGAGTTGTCCCAGGAAAAGTTGGCCATGCCAGGTTGTCCTTGGTGAGTAGATTATGATCAGTTGGCTGTGGGGAGTTGTGATAAAGCTGGAAGGCAAGCTAATTGGTGAACACACAAATGAAAGGACGGGTGAGGAAAGGGGGAGAAGGAACGGGAGAACAGGAGGAAGCAGGAGGGGCTCCTCCCAATGCTCTTGCTAAGGTAACCTCTCCCTTCTGCCTTTTCTGGGGGGGGGGGGGTAGCCCAAGGGAACTGAAGAAGGTCATAAGGTGGAGCTGGAGGAGCTGCAAGGGGGTGGCTGGGAAAGTGACCCATAAACTTTCCCTTCTCTTGTCCAGCCCCCCTCCCCCCGAAGAAGCAGCTGGGGCTATCAAAACACGGACGGAATAGGCAAAATGACGCCAATCCTCCTGTGGTGCATTGCACAAAACCCCCCAAGGGAAGGGGAGCCGAGAGCCTCAACCAGTCAGGGCAACAGGATAGTGTGGAGAAATGAATGAAAGTAATAAAAGCATTCAAGGTCTGCCTCTAAGAAACTCCTGATCATCTGAAGCATAAAACCCTGTAGTTCACTTAGTAATGGCCCAATCAGAAACCTCCAGCTGTCAGAACCCAACTTTCCTTCCCCGTATAAATGGACCTTTTCTGCACCGCAAGATTCAAAAAGTCTCTCAAAGGAAGGTCAAACTGGCCTTGAACTAACACACTCCACGCTCTTTTTCATGACCGGAAAACCTGCATTGGGAAGGAGCTTGTCAAGGGGTCTAGGAAGCCCCTCCCCCTCAGAGGCTCCCATGCCAGGACACCTCTGGAAAAGCCAGGTGTTGGCTCCTCTCTGCCCCTCCAGCCAGAAGGACCTTCTCTGTCGGATTTGCTGATTAGGATTGATTGTTATAGAATTGCACCACATTTACTAAGAATGTATAATAGAAGGAAAAACAGACGCTTTAAAATTGAGAAGTTTCTCTTTGTATTCTGCTTCATTCAAAAGAGTTTTTTCCTTTCCTTTCCCCCTTTATCCTACACTCCCCTTTCCCGTTTTCCTACTACCTTTATTGTCCATGTTAGACCACGATAATAAAAAGAATCAAAAGGAGCCTTTGGTTTTAGGGCTGCTTCCCGTTTCACAGCCAAAATATGCCAATTCCTGGCGGAAAAGCTCACCACGATTCCACAATTTATCTGCCCTTTTATGTTTCCCCATTTCTTCCAAAAGGTTCCTTTCTATGTATTTCTCTGCCGAAAGAGAGGCTCTTGAAGTTCTCCCAAGAAAGGAGCGGAAAGCGGAGGAGAAACGGCCAAACTTTATTCCAATGTCTCCATTCGGGGCTGCTTTGCAAGGAAAAGGGGGATCCTCCAGACCCACAGAAAGAAAGAAGGAGACCCCGACACAATTGGGATTGGGGGCCAGGAAATCTGGAGGGGCTGCTTCGTCCAGACGTTCTGAGCAAGAGAGAAGCGTGTTGGAAGGGAGGAAATGGCATTTTTCTTCCCTGAAGCGAAGCGGCGCTTTTCCCGAGGAAGCCCAGCGGAGGATTCCCCCGGGAAGTGTGGGGGGGGGGAGCTGGGAAGATGATGAGATCCCTGCAGATCCTCTCCGCCCTTTCTTGCTTTAGCTGAAAGCTTTCTGTTAGCTTCCCTTCGGATTGGGGGGTTTCTGTGACCCCCAAGTCTTCCCAGTCTACGGGGTGCACCTCCCCTCCCTCATCCAGCGCAGCCCCTTTTCCTATGGAAGGAATCCTCTATGTGTGAGTGTTCTGAATTAGGAGGAGGAAGCGTTGATCTCGGACTTTGGAGCTGGGAAGGGAAAGAAGCAGCGGCAGCACCAATGGGGATTCTCCCTGTTTGAGCATCACTGGTCTCCTCTCTAGGCCTGGCATGAACCCCCTGCGCACCCCCCAGACTGAAAATATTCCCCCCTCCAACTTTTTCCGCTTCTGTCTTTCCGCCGAACTCACGGGAGACTCTGCCCGGAGACCGATGACGTGGCAGAAGGGAGATTTCTCACTCGTTCTTCCTCTTTTCTGGGCACTCCCTTTTTGAAAGTTGCAGTAAAACGCTTTCTCTCTCACCCCCCCTCCCCGCCCATCCCCAATCCAGGGACTGGGGCTGCTGACTCTCTCTTCTTTGGGGCAGCCAAGGAGATATTGGGACCCTGCTAATGACTAAATGGCTGCATTAAGAACTATCTGACATACTTTGCTTTTTTTTCCTCTTTGTGAACTCTGTTTTGCAGACAGAGAATGACCTTATTGATTATTAATCTTATCAATAGCAATCGCCATTGAAAAGATCAATTTCGTCTATGACTGGGCTTATTCACTCGGCCAGCAGAGATGGTGTCCTGACCGGGCACCACGCCCACTATGACATAGGTTTCACGGCATCCTGCTGTTCTTTGGCTCATCCTTCTTAAAAAATCGTCCCATTCTCCATTCATGAGTTCGTGATACTGGGGCACGACATTGGTTAAGGTGTCGGTTGCAGCTTTGCTATCCTCATACTGTTGGTGGGATGTCATATAGGAAAGCATTGACGTAATCGCTCCATACAGCCTGGCATATCGCAAGTTCACAGCGGTGGATTCGACAGGTCTGTTCCGATTCCATGCTTCTTCTCTGATGATCGCCAGGCAGTGCAAGCTATGAATATGGAACATCAACCAATGCGCCCTATTAGCATTCACACAAGACAGAATCAAGTAAGCTGAATCTAGTGGAAGATCTACCCTGAGTCACCCAGGGAATGGGGTGTGGGATACGCTTCCATGGCTCTTTGCATATTTGGGGGCAGTTTCTGGGAAATCTGGAAATGGAGGCCCCTGACTGACCCTCTGGGGGAGCCTGCTTGAAACTGTCCTATAGCAAGAGAACACACATTGCTTCCGCTTGAAATTTGGGGTTCTGGGCACCCTGAGTTTTCTTCTTTGGGGAAAGATGGAAGGGGGACCTCACCAATGTGGACAGCAGAATTCTTACAGCCACGCTTCTAAAAATTCCTAAATTAATCATGTACATATAATTCTTAAGTCCACTGTCTTGTCTTATTTCCTATCCAGTGACTGTCCCTCTAAGATAGCGGTGTCAAATTCAAGGGCTTAGATCTGGCCCATGGGGCCCTGGAAATACCAAAGGATTAGTCCAATCTGCCGTTCCCCCCCCTTCTGGCCGGCTCACAGAGGACAATTGCAATGCTAATCCAGCCCTTGAAGAAATCCAGTTTGAGACCCCTTCTCTTAGGTGACCTCCATTTCATGAAGGCTTAGTTTCAAAGTAAGAACTCCATTTACCTGTGGCTCAATCTTCCAATCTACCTGTGATGTACCTGGACCGGGATGATATTTATAGGCTGAGAACAGGGGATGCGACCATCATTTTCATACATTGTGGCAAATCTATAGCTGCCCATATAGTACTGGCAGATTCTGGCTGGATTCAGTGGCACCAGGTTGGGGGGGGGGCGTTCTACCCAAGAAGAACTGAGTGCAGTGTTGGAAAGGAGGATCCACAGAAGCAACATGGCCAAGCAATTGGTCGGTTGGTCCTTCAAGTAGAACTTTTCTGCCAAGAGAGATGGGGGGAGAGAGAGAGAGGGCGGGGAGGGGGGAGGAGGAGAAGGAGGAATAGGAGGAGAAGGAGAAGGAGAAGAAACACTTTTATTTAACAAAGGGAGAATCAGTTTGTGGTTGAATATACCCAACGGCTCATAAAGTCCAGCTGTTCCACATGTTCAGATGGAGGCCAACCAGATTGTTTACATTTCTGGATAGAAGAAAAGGAAGGGCAGGGCATTCCAAGTGTGACATTTCTGTGGAACTGACTCTGTGGGTAAAGGGAGGAGGCAGACGGGGTTAAAGCTTTGGATGCTAATAATGAAAAACATAAAAAGTAGCCCACAAATTATCTGTATTTAGTCCAATTCAACTCCAGAACAAGCCCGGGCAAATCTTCCGAAGGTGTGGTGAATATCAGCAAAGAGCAAACATTACGAAAAGACAATTTCCAAGGGAGGAATCGAAATCAAACTATGGGAAATATTATATTTGGTGTAGTCAAAAATGAGGCCAACTTTTCTGCCTGAGAAAGAGAAAGAACCATGATAAAGCTCCGATTCAGCAAGTTAACAAGGCCTTGAGGTTGGATTGTCCTAGGGCAGATAAAGTCCAGCTGGGCCACCTGGCCCTGGCCAAATTGCTGCATGACAACTTTTGTGGCCAATGGGAAAACGCACTGTGGGACAACTCAATGTAATTATTTAAAATAATCTAAAACCTATCTTATTTTTTGCCATTCGTGGTTCATTTTGTCCCTCCTGTTGCATCCAAGCAGAGCAGAACAGAATAAGGGAATAATGGAATTGGAAGCGACCTTGGAGGTCAGGCAGAAACCCCTATCCCATTTCCCACAAAGGGTTGTCCAATCTCCTCCTAAAACGTCCAGTGTTGGAGCATCCCCAACTTCTGGGAGCAAGTTGTTCCCCTGATGAATTGTTCTGTTATCCTTTCTAATGGAATCCATTCTTCAATTATTTGATTCCATCGTTTCTTTGATATTAGTGTAAGTTTTCTTCCATGGCCAGTTGGCTACAGCGAATTCTCACGGGAAAAGTTGGCCATGACAGGTTGTCCTTGGTGAGCAGGTCATGGTGAGCTGGCTGTGGAGAGTTGTCATGGAGCTGGAAGGCAAACTAAATGGAAAACAGTCAAAGAAGGGAAAGGAGAGGAAATTGTGTGTTCCTATATGCATCTGACAAAAAGTCGAGTTATAGTCACCGAAAGCTGCCGTCTAAGCAACAGGGAACATATCCAGGATTGGAAGTGCATTGTTCAAGCATTTGCAAGGAACTATGGCCAACTCTATGGAAAACAACTCCTTAAAAGACAGACTAGAAATAAAAATTAAACTAAGCAAGATGATTGGATACTGTCCCCTTTGTAAACAAATTACTAGTCTACATAGACAGATTACCTATCTAGAATTTGTAATCTGTGCTCTCCAAGCAAAAACTAGGTGTCTACGTCAGCCATTCCACTCTATGGCGATGCCACACTATCAGCCCCCTCTGCCACAAAGATCTTGCAGGAGAAGAGCTGTCTGGACAACCGTGGGATCTGGCAGGTTGAGAGCTGTGAACCATAAACACAAAGCTTTTGCTGTGACCCAGCAAAACAGATATAGTGCCCTTGCTGACCTTAATGGGGACACTAAAGAGATAGGTCAAGGTAGTTGTGATAATGATGACTCAAATAAGCAGGGGATCGTGGTCCAAAATGAAGAACTTTCTTCGGAAAGGCGAAAAGGGGAACCAGGTATCACACATCAGTCGCAGAAGAAGATCAAGGTATGTAAAAAGAGAAGTCACCTTCTGGTTGGTGATTAAATCGTAAGGGATGTTAATTTAGGAGAGGATACGGAGGTTTTAAAAGAGGTCAGGTGTCTGCCAGGTGCTACTGCCAGCAGAGACAAGAGGCGTATTCTTAAGATAGTCAAGAATGCAAGTAAGGACTGTGACGTTGATGCTATTATACATCTTGGCACCAATGATCTATCCCAGAAAGATGTACTTTCTGTGCAGAATGATTTCCAGAACTTGGGGTATGAACTTAATAGTATAGGTTGTAGGCTTATCTTTTCAGAGGTTTTACCTGTATATAAGGAACAAAAAGGGAAGGGCCAGCGTGTAGCAGAGTTTAATGTTTGGCGAAAGGAGTGGTGTAAAAGGGAAGGCTTTGGTTTTATTAGTCATGATGCCTGTAGCTGGTCCAATGTAAAACTGGACAAAAGAGATGATGTTGCCAACCAATGATGTCACACCCTTTCTAAAAGTGATTCTTTTTGAACTTAACCTCATAATATATTGATGATCTGAGAACTTTGGGAACTCTGAAAACTTTGTTATGCCTCTAAACCCGAAGCTGTGCAGCTCTCCCAGGCCACTGCCGCTGGCTGCTGCTGCCTGCCGCCGACCGCCGTCGCCCCGCTCCGAGCATAACTTTCAAACTCCAAAACTCGCGGCCGAATCTTAGAGCATCAGCCGCTCTAGGAGTGCTCTCTATGGTGGGCCGGATGCTGGAAGAGCCACACTTGGAATACGGCATTCAGTTCTGGTCGCCACGATGTAAAAAAGATGTGGAGACTCTAGAAAGAGTGCAGAGAAGAGCAACAAAGATGATTAGGGGACTGGAGGCTAAAACATATGAAGAACGGTTGCAGGAACTGGGTATGTCTAGTTTAATGAAAAGAAGGACTAGGGGAGACATGATAGCAGTCTTCCAATATCTCACAGGTTGCCACAAAGAAGATTTGGGGGTCAAGCTATTCTCCAAGGCACCTGAGAGTAGAACAAGAAGCAATGGGTGGAAACTAATCAAGGAGAGAAGCAACTTAGAACTGAGGGGAAATTTCCTGACAGTTAGAACAATTAATCAGTGGAACAGAAGTTGCCTCCAGAAGTTGTGAATGCCCCAACACTGGAAGTCTTTAAGAAGATGTTGGATAGCCATTTGTCTGAAACAGTATAGGGTTTCCTGCCTAGGCAGGGGGTTGGACTAGAAGACCTCCAAGGTCCCTTCCAACTCTGCTATTGTATTGTATTGATTCCCAAAAACAAAAACAAAAACCAGACCCTGGAAACTAGAGACCAATCAGCCTGTCATCAATACCTGGCAAGATGTGGAAAAAGAGATCTGTCAAAATCTGGAAAGAAACAAAGCTATAACTAGAAACTCATCATATCTGCAAATGACACTAAGATGGCAGGAGCAGGGAACACTCCAGAACACAAGCTCAGGATCCAAAAGGACCTTGGCAGAGTTGAACAATAGGCACCATCTAATAAAATAAATTTTAACATGGAGAAAAGCAAAGTTTTGCATGTAGTGGGGGAAAAACAGTGGTATAAATGCAGATCTGGTGAAACCTGATTCACAAACAGTAAAAT
Organism: Natrix natrix natrix; assembly: GCA_029891615.1. Classification (NCBI taxonomy): domain Eukaryota; kingdom Metazoa; phylum Chordata; class Lepidosauria; order Squamata; family Natricidae; genus Natrix; species Natrix natrix. The sequence goes on from JAKRSK010007343.1 coordinate 83,807, forward strand.
CCAAGAACCCTTGAGTCTTTCTGAAGAAATGAAGGAATGACTGATCCTTTGATGGCTTTGTAGGAAGTTATCACCCAGCCCTCTCCCAGAAAAATGAAATATCCTAGGAAATATTGAAAAGGCAGAATATTATATCTTCCTGGATGTGAAAAAGGGAGAAACACATTTTAAACACAAAGTAAATTCCTGCAGCTTCCTGCCCATCCTCACTTTATCAAAGGGCCATTAAGAAGGCCAAGCTAGTCCACTTTACACAATAAAGAGTTCTCCTCTTCAACTCCAGAGTGATGGGATTAAGGCAGGATAATATAAGCCTTTACTCAACTGACCACATGGCATCTGAGAACTCAATCAAACCTGGATTCAAAACTCAGCCTAGAGGGTTGCCCTTGCACGGGCCCATGGGAGTCTGGCAACCAATCAGAATACATTTCTTACACAGGAACAGGAAACAGATAGATGGGGCAGAACAGATTATAAAAAGCCCTGCAAGCCCTTTTTCTCTTCTCTTCCTCTTCTCTTCCCTTCCTTTGCTTTCTCTTCTTCTCCACCAACATTGGAGCAACATTGAAGCACCTTTCCTGTTCAGGACTCAAGCCAGGCAGTCCTGTCCACCATTAAAACCATCCTTCCAAGCAGCCTCCATGTCTCCAGTGTCTTTTTCCCCACTTGGAGCCGAACCCAGAAGGACATTTCTTCCAACAGCTTCATAGGTACTTTGTCTAGGTTGACATTTCTGTGGAACTGACTCTGTGGGTTAAGGGAGGAGGCAGACGGGGTTAAAGCTTTGGAAGCTAATAATGAAAAACTTAAAAAGTAGCTCACAGATTATCTGTATTTAGTCCCATTCAACTCCAGAACAAGCACGGGCAAATATTCAGAAGGTGTGGTGAATATCGGCAAAGAGCAAACAGAGAGGAGAAGGAACGGGAGAACAGGAGGAAGCAGGAGGGGCTCCTCCCAATGCTCTTGCTAAGGCAACCTCTCCCTTCTGCCTTTTTTGGGTGGGGGAAATAGCCCAGGGGAACATGGGTGGAAAAGGTCATAAGGTGGAGCTGGAGGAGCTGCAAGGGCCTGGCTGGGAAAGTGACCCATAAACTTTCCCTTCTCTTGTCCAGGGCCCCCTGAAGAAGCAGCTGGGGCTATCAAAACAGGGACGGAATAGGCAAAATGATGCCGATCCTCCCATGATGCATTGCACAAACCCCCCAAGGGAAGGGGATCCCCGAGAGCCTCAACAGTCGGGGCAACAGGGTAACGTGGAGAAATGAATCAAAGTAATAAAAGCATTCAAGGTCTATCTCTAAGAAGCTCCTGATCATCTGAAGCATAAAACCCTGTATTTCACTTAGCAATGGCGCAATCAGAAACCTCCAGCTGTCAGAACCCAACTTTCCTTCCTAATATAAATGGACTTTTTCTGCGTCACAAGATTCAAAGAGTCTTTCAAAAAAACATCAAACTGGCATTGAACCAGGGGTGAAATTCAGAAGGTTCTGACAGGTTCTTAAGAACGAGTAGGGGAAATTTTGAATAGTTTGGAGAACCGGAAAATACCAGCTCTTGAGTGGCCCTAGAGTGGGGAGGGAATGGGGATTTTGCAGCATCCTTCCCCTGGAGTGGGGAGGGAATGGGATTTTGCAGCATCCTTCCCCTGGAGTGGGGAGGGAATGGGTATTTTGCAGCATCCTTCCCCTTGAGTGGGGAGGGAATGGGGATTTTGCAGCATCCTTCCCCTGGAGTGTGGGATGGGGAGATGGAGTGGGGGAGTTTTGCAGCATCCTTCCCCTGGAGTGGGATGGAATGGGATTTTGCGCATCCTTCCCCTGGAGTAGGGAGGGAATGGAGATTTTGCAGCATCCTTCCCTGGAGTGGGGAGAGAATGGGGATTTTTCAGTATCCTTCCCTTGCCACACCCAACAACACACTCTTAAAGAACCGGTAGTAATAAAATTTGAATTTCACCACTGTGTTGAACTAAGATATTCAATGCTCTTTTCATGTCCAGAAAACCTGCATGGAAAAGGATCCCCCCTCCCAGGAGGCTTCCATCCACAGAGACCGCTGGAAAAGCCAGGTGTTGGCTCCTGTCTGCCCCTCCAGTCTGTAGGATTTGCTGATTAGGATCGGTTGTGTAGAAATTATCACATTTACTGAGAATGTAGAGTAGAAGGAAACATGGAGGCTGAAATTTCACTTTGTATTCTGCTTCATTGAAAAGATATTCTTCCTTTCCTTTTCTCTCTTTATCCTACACTCGCCTTTCCCGTTTTCCTACTACCTTTATTGTCCATGTTAGACCATGATAATAAAAAGAATCTAAAGGAGCCTTTGGTTTTAGGGCTGCTTCCAGTTTCACAGCCAAAATATGCCAATTCCTGGGGGAAAAGCTCACCACGATTCCACAATATATCTGCCCTTTTATATTTCCCCATTTCTTCCAAAAGGTTCCTTTTTATATTTTTCTCTGCCGAAAGAGAGGACCTTGAAGTTCTCCCAAGAAAGGAGCGGAAAGCAGAGGAGAAACGGCCAAACTTTATTCCAATGTCTCCATTCGGGGCTGCTTTGCAAGGAAAAGAGGGGATCCTCCTGACCCACAGAAAGAAAGAGGGAGACTCCGACACAATCGGCATTGAGGGGTGGGAAATCTGACGGGGCTGCTTCGTCCAGACGTTCTGAGCAAGAGAGACGCGTGTTGGAAGGGAGGAAACGTCCTTTTTCTTCCCTGAAGCGAAGCGGCGCCTTTCCCGAGAGAGCCCAGCGGAGGATTCCCCCGGGAAGAGTGGGGGAGGGGGGGGAGAGGGGGAAAGAGGATGAGATCCCTGCAGATCCTCTCCGTCTCTTCCTGCTTTAGCTGAAGGCTTCGTTAGGAGGGACTTCGTCAAAGAGGGAGAAGGGGAGAAATTGGGAGGGGAGATCCATTCGGTATTCGGGGGGGAGAGGTCTTCAGCTCAATATGGCAGCCCTAGACGGGACCCTCCCCTTTCTTTGCTCTCTTCACGAGTCTCAGCCAGGGATTCCTGCTTCCTTCCTTATTCTCCCCCCTTTGACATCCTCAATAGCCATTCTTGAACCAAAACCCCAGCTGTTCTTTGTGGTGGGTCAGAACCCCCCCCCCCCAGCACTATGGGTGCTAATGGTCTTCCGGCATCATCCTCACTTTAGCCATTGTCTACCCACAGCGGGGTGAAGGCCTCTTCTGCATGTTTCCTGAGCTCTCTTTGCCAGTTGGGCCGGCACTTACTGACCAAGGACAACCTCTCACGGCTGACCTTTCCTGGGACAACTCGCCATGAAACAAGACTTACACTAACCTCAAAGAAATGATGGAATCGAATCATTAAAGAAAGGGTTCAGTTAGAAAGGATAACAGAGCAATGAATCAGGGGAACAACTTGCTCCCAGAAGTTGTGGATGCTCCAACACTCGACCTTTTTAGAAAGGGCTTGGACAACCGTTTGTGGGAAATGGGAGAGGGTTTCCTGCCTGACCTCCAAGGTCTCTTCCAGTTCTGTTATTCCGCTATTCTGTTCTGCTGTGTTTGGATGCAATAGGAGGAACAAAATGAACTATTAAGAGTTCTCTTGGCCTCATTGTTGACTACACCAAATATAAGATTTCCCACACTTTGATTTCTATTCCTCTCTTGGAAATTGTCTTTTCGTAATTTTTGCTCAATGCGACGTGATCTCATATCCACCGCACCTTCCTAATATTCGCTCAGCGCTCTTCTGGAATTGAATGGGACCAGGGCTAAATGCACATGATCTCTGGGCTACTGTTTAGTTTTGGGTTATCAGCTTCCAAATCTTTAACCTCCTCCCTTTACCCAAAGAGTAAGTTCCACAGAAATGCCACCCTAGACAAATTACCCATCAAGTCAACAAAAGAAAAGTCATTCCTTCATTTCTTCGGAAAGAGAACAGGAAGTAGCCAGAATATAAATCTTGGAGCAGGGGCCTCGATCTGCATTGTGACTCTTCTCTCTCTACTTGACTCCTTCTGGTCTACAAGCAAGAGACTGGTTGCACCTGTGAGTATTCTGCTGGGGAAGCCACTGTGGGATGTTTTGTTATGGGCTGCAGCCGTTGTCATAACCTTCTTGTGCAAATGCTTGAATTATGCGCTTTCCATCCTGGATACAGTCACTGTCTTTTGCATAGATGGCAGCTTTTGGTTATTACAACTCAATCTTCTATCAGAAAGACAAGAATTGTTAGATTAATTATGGTTAATGTGGGCAAAGAATTTTATGCATCTAGTCCTCTTGCTGCCACAAAACACAGACCGGGAATTCCCCCTAATATCTGGGTTTCTTGCCTGTGGATTTGTCAGACACAGAGGCGATAGAATTGCTGGGTAGAATTGCACATCAGGCAACAAAACCTACACAGAAAGCTGAATTGACCCAGAAAGCTACACTGGTAAGACCACACTTGGAAAGCCCTGCCCTTCCTTCTCTTCTATCCAGAAATGTAAATAATCTGTTTGGCCTCCATGTGAACAGGTGGAACAGCTGGACTTTATGAGCAGTTGGGTATATTCAACCTCAAACTGATTCTCCCATTGCTAAATAAAAGTGTTGTATCTTCTTCTCCTCCTCCTCCTCCTTCTTCCTCCTCCTCCCTCTCCCTTTTCTCTCTTTCTCTCTCTCTCTCTCTTTTGGCAGAAAAGTTCTACTTGAAGGACCAACTGACCAAGAACACGGCCATGTTGCTGTTGTGGATCCTCTCCCTGGCTGCCTCCTTTCTCCTGCCTGCCACTGGGGAGGTGTGGAGCAGTTTCCAACACTGCCCTCAGTTCTTCTTGGGTGGAAACCCCCCCTCCAACCTGGAGCCTCTGAATCCAGCCAGAATCTGCCAGTACTATAAGGGCAGCTATCGATTTGCCACAATGTACGACACAGATGGGCGCATCCCCCTGTTCTCAGCCTATAAATATCATCCTAGTCCAGGTGACTCACCGGCGGAGTGGAAGATTGAACCACAGGTAAAAGGAGTTCCTATTTTGAAACTAAGCATTCATAAAGTGGAGGTCACCTTAGAGAAGGGGTCTCAAACTGGATTTCTCTGAGGGCTGGATCAACATTGTATTTGTCCTCTACGAGCCAGCCAGGAGGGATGGGGGACGCAGATCCTTTGCTATTTCTGGCCCGGCCCCATGGGCCAGATCTAAGCCCTTCAGCTTGAGATCCTTACCTTAGAGGAACAGTCCCTGGATAGGAAATAAGATAAGACAGTGGACTTAAGAATTATTTGTACACAATTAATCTCAGGAGCTTTTAGAAGCTTGGCTGTAAGAATTCTGCTGTCCACATTGGTGAGGTCCCCCTTCCAACTTTCCCCAAAGAAGCAAACTCAGGGTGCCCAGAACCCCAAATTTCAAGCTGACGCAATGTGTATTCTCTTGCTATAGGACAGTTTCAAGCAGGCTCCCCCAGAGGGTCAGTCAGGGGCCTCCGTTTCCAGATTTCCCAGAAACTGCCCCAAATATGCAAAGAGCCATGGAAGCATATCCGCACCCCCATTCCCTGTTTGGCTCATGGCAGATTTTAACCAGATTCAGTGCATTTGATTCCATGTGTGAATGCTAATCTGGTGCATTGCCTTCTCTTCCATATTCATAGCTTGCATTGCCTACCGATCGTCAGAGAAAAAGCATGGAAGTGGAAAGGACCTGTCAAATCAACCTCCGTGACCTTGTAAAACAGCAGGCTGTATGGAGCGATTACGAGAACATTTTCCAATACGACAAGGGACGGTTGGCACCAGGATCCCACCAACCGTATGGAGATAGCAAGGCTGCAACCTACACCTTCACCAACACCGTGCCCCTGTTTCAGGAACTCATGAATGGAGAATGGGACGATTTTTTGAGAAGTATGAGCTACAGTACAGCCGGATGCCTTGAAACCTATGTCATTGTGGGCGTGGTGCCCGGTGAGGATTCCATCTCTGCTGGCCGAGTGAATAAGCCCAGTCATATCTGGGCTGCAGTTTGTTGCCTGAACAAAAAGGACCAAAAACAGTCCTTCGGAGCCATTGCTGAAAATAATCAGGATAGGGTAGAAAGGTTTAGCCTGAAGGAGCTGGAAAGTAAACTTAATGACAAATACGGGAAGGAAGGAATTAATCTTTTCAATGGCGATTGCTATTGATAAGATTAATAATCAATAGGATAATTCTCTGTCTGCAAAATAGAATTTACAGAGCAAAAAAAAAAGGCAAAGTATATCCGTAGCAGCTTAGTTCTTCAACATATGGAATGAATGCAGTTATTATAATCCTAGTTTGATTTGTATCATTTTGGGGGGCTCAATCTTGTGAAAATTCAGGCTGTTTGATTGGTTTCTGGTTCAGATTATGGAGCAAACCCAATAAATAAATTAATCCAATAATGAGATGAAGGGTGACATGATGACACAACTAAAACAGTCTCTTGTTGATCACAGTTCGGATGGGCTTTCTGATTTCAACCCATTTATAACTTGTTGGGAAAGAAACTGCAGTGAGAAGGAACAGTTGCCAGTCGATAGCACTGGATAGCACTGTGTGGGTGAGACAAAGATCCTTAGGAATCAAATTTCATTGCATGCTAAATAGGGCTTAGATTTGACACAGGCCGTTCTCAACTTACAACCATTTTGAATGGTTTGAATTTATGACAAGACTAAAAAAACTACTTACAATCTATGTATGACTGTTGCACTGTCCCATGGTCAAAATGTGGGTGTTTGACCTGTATTTATCATGGTTGGAGCATCCTTAAGGTTGTGGAAATTGGGTGTGACCCACTTCACCATAACATCGCTTAGTGTCGGAGTTCCAGTTCCAATTTTGGTTGAAACTTGTGGCCTTTCTGTACGTAATTGCTTGAATGCTTTCTCTCTCGCTTTCTTAGTCCTTGCAATAAACTTGCTTATCAAAGATCCGAGTCCTTGTGTCACTTTAGAGTACAATCAATCTAGAAATGAGGGGGGGGGGAGCAGAGAAAAAGACATTGCCAATAGTTCCAGTCTTTTTCTAATGTTGGCCTTGATTGATTGATTTCATGTCATTAAGTTGGTGTCAGACTTTTATAACCCAGGTCGCCTAGAGAGATTCAGGCGTCCATCAAGGCCTTCATTGTTCTGCTATCCCAGGACAAATGGCCCCACAATGGCTGGTAAAATCTGCACCCCAATCTTTCCCACAGGCAGCCCCCCCACAGTCAGGGCCACTTAGTCATTAGCTGCCTCCCAATATCTCCTTGGCTGCCCCAAAGAAGAGGGAGTCAGCAGCCCCAGTCCCTGGATTGGGGAGGGGGGGGAGAGAGGAAGCGTTTTCCTGCAACTTTGGAAAAGGGAGTGCCCAGAAAAGCAGAAGAACGAATGAGAAATCTCCCTTCCGCCGCGTCATCGGTCTCCGGGCAGAGTCTTCCTTGACTTCACCTGATGGAGGAGAGAGTTCGGCGCAAAGAGAGAAGCGGAGAAAGTGGGAGGGGGGAATATTTTCAGTCTGGGTGTGTGCAGTTCAAGGGGGGTTCATGCCAGGCCTGCAGAGGAGACCGATGACCCTCAAACAGGGAGAATCCCCATTGGTGCTGCCGTTGGTTCTTTCCCTTCCTAGCTCCAAAGTCCAAGATCAACGCTTCCTCCCCCTAATTCAGAACACTCACACATAGAGGATTCCTGCCATAGGAAGAGGGGCTGCCCTGGATGAGGGAGGAGAGGCGCACCCCATAGACAGGGAAGACTTGGGGGTCACAGAAACCCCCCAATCCGAAGGGAAGCTTACAGAAAGCCTTCAGCTAAAGCAGGAAGAGATGGAGAGGATCTGCAGGGATCTCATCCTCTTCCCCCCTCTCCCCCGCCCCCACTCTTCCCGGGGGAATCCTCCGCTGGGCTCTCTCGGGAAAGGCGCCGCTTCGCTTCAGGGAAGAAAAGGGCCATTTCCTCCCTTCCAACACGCGTCTCTCTTGCTCAGAACGTCTGGACGAAGCAGCCCCGCCAGATTTCCCACCCCCCAACCCCGATTGTGTCGGAGTCTCCCTCTTTCTTTCTGTGGGCCAGGAGGACCCCCCCCCTTTTCCTTGCAAAGCAGCCCCGAATGGAGACCCCGGAATAAAGTTTGGCCGTTTCTCAACTGCTTTCCGCTCCTTTCTTGGGAGAACTTTCAGCAGAGAAAAGCATAGAAAGGAACCTTTTGGAAGAAATGGCGAAACATAAAAGGGCAGATAAATTGTGGAATCATGGTGAGCTTTTCCCCCTGGAATTGGCATATTTTGGCTGTTAAACGGGAAGCAGCCCTAAAACCAAAGGCTCCTTTGGATTCTTTTTCTTATCGTGGTCTAAAATAGAAAATAAAGGTTATACGGAAAGGGGAGTGTAGGATAAAGGGGGAAAAGGAAAGGAAAAAAAACTCTTTTGAATGAAGCAGAATACAAAGTGAAATTTCTCCATTTCAAAGCCTCCGTTTTTCCTTCTGCTGTACATTCTTAGTAAATGTGGTGCAATTCTATAACAATCAATCCTAATCAGCAAATCCGACAGAGAAGGTCCTTCTGGCTGGAGGGGCAGAGAGGAGCCAACATCTGGCTTTTCCAGAGGTGTCCAGGGATGGGAGCCTCTGAGGGGGAGGGGCTTCCTAGACCCCTTGAAAAGCTCCTTCCCAATGCAGGTTTTCCGGTCATGAAAAAGAGCGTGGAGTGTGTTAGTTGAAGGCCAGTTTGACCTTCCTTTGAGAGACTCTTTGAATCTTTATACTGGGAAGGAAAGTTGGGTTCTGACTGCTGGAGGTTTCTGATTGGGCCATTACTAAGTGAACTACAGGTTTTTTTTTAATGCTTCAGATGACCTTAGAATAGACCTTAAATGCTTTTATTACTTTTATTCCTTTCTCTGTGCTACCCTGTTGCCCTGACTGGTTGAGGCTCTCGGCTCCCCTTCCCTTGGGGGTTTTGTGCAATGCACCACGAGAGGATTGGCATCATTTTGCCTATTCCGTGCCTGTTTCGATAGCCCCACCTGCTTCTTTGGGGGGGAGAGGGGCTGGACAGGAGCACTGAAAGTTTATGGGTCACTTTTCCAGCCACCCCCTTGCAGCTCCTCCAGCTCCACCTTATGACCTTCTTCAGTTCCCTTGGGCTATCCCCCCCCCCCAGAAAAGGCAGAAGGGAGAGGTTACCTTAGCAAGAGCATTGGGAGGAGCCCCTCCTGCTTCCTCCTGTTCTCCCGTTCCTTCTCCTCCCTTTACTCGCCTGTCCTTTCACTTGTGTGTTCACCATTTAGCTTGCCTTCCAGCTTTATCACAACTCCCCACAGACAACTGATCATAATCTACTCACCAAGGACAACCTGTCATGGCCAACTTTTCCTGGGACAACTCCTTGTAGCCAACGCTGTAGCCAACTCACTGTTGCTAACTCGCCATGGAAGAATACTTCCTTAGTAGCAAGGGGCTTATAATTTGCTCTCTTGAGCGTGGAACTAGACGTAAGAATTCTATTGGCCTCATTGTTGACTACACCAAATATAATATTTCCCATACTTTCTATTCCTCTCTTGGAAATTGTCTTTTCGTAATGTTTGCTCTTTGGAAGGTGATCAGATATCCACCACACCTTCTAATATCTGCTCGGCCCTGTTCTGGAATTGAATGGGACTGGGGCTAAATACAGATAATATGTTGGCTACTTTTTAGCTTTGGGTGATCAGCTTTCAAATCCTTAACCTGGTCTGCCTCCTCCCGTTACCCACAGAGTCAGTTCCACAGAAATGTCCCCCTAGACCAGTGGTGGGCAACCTTTTTTTTCAACTGAGCCAAATCTCGCCAAAATCACGATTGAAATTTACTTTGAGAGCCACATTTTTAAAACCGAAAATACATAGGATGGTACACTGTTTTTAGTTTCAATAAGTTTTTATTGAGAATATTCTGCATGCAAGTATCCACATAGGTCGGGAGGATACAAATAACACAACTAATAAAACAAAAACTTTAGAACGATATTATTTATCGATAACGTTAAATTCCATAAAATTTGCCTTACAATGTAGAGAAAATTACATCCTGACATTGACTGACAAAGTCACAACCACTAATGTGAACATTGGCCTTGCATTTCCTTGGATAGTTTGAGTAAGTCAGGTTTGTATGCTGTTGTTTTTAATTTCATGTCTCTCTCCCACTTTCTTTCTTTTTTTCTTTTTCTTTCTCTCTCTCTCTCTGGCTCTTTGTCTCTCTCTCCCTCCCTCATCTCTGTCACTCTGTATGTGTGTGTGTCTGTCTGTCTCTCACTCACTCTCTGTGTGTGTGTGTCTGTCTCTGTCTCTCCCTCTGTCTCTCTCCCCTTCCTTCCTCTCTCTCTGTCACTCTGTGTATGTGGGTGTGTCTGTCTCTCACTCATTCACTTAATCACTCACTCTGTGTGTGTCTCTCTGTCTGTCTATCTTTCTCTCCCTCCCTCCCCCTCTCTGTCTCTCTCTGTCTGTGTGTGTGTGTGTCTGTCAGTCTCTCTCTGATTCCCTCACTCACTCCCTCTCTCTGTTCCTCTCTCTGTCTGTCTTTCTCTCTCACACACACACACACACACACACACACACACACACACACACTGTGGTCACCTTGTTGAGTGTTCCAATCACATTTGAAACACTCAACAACTGGCCTGCATTTATGGTATTTTGCAGCATTCTGCAGTCATAGGACCAAAATTGGTTGTCACTCGCCCGGGCTTTTGCAGAAGCTTCCCTCCGAAGCCCGAGAGGAGGGAGGGGAGCGGGCACCTGGCACACAGAAGAGCTGCATTAAAGGGTGTAAAGAGCCGCATGTGGCTCCCGAGCCGCGGGTTGCCCACCACTGCCCTAGACAACCTACCCATCAAGCCATCAAAAGAAAAGTCATGCCTTCATTTCTTTGGAAAGATAATAGGAAATAGCCAGAATATAAATCTTGGAGCAGGGGCCTCGATCTGCATCATGACTCTTCTCTCGCTACTTGACTCCTTCTGGTCTACAAGCAAGAGATTGGCTACACCTGTGAGTATTCTGCTGGGGATGTTTTGTTATGGGCTGCAGCCTTGTGAAAACCATCTTGTGCAAATGCTTGAATTATGCACTTTCCATGCTGGACATAGTCATTGTAGTTTCATAGATGCAGCTTTTGGTTACTAAGACTCAATCCTCTACCAGAAGCACAAGGATTGTTTAATTAAAAATGGTTAATGTCGGCAAAGAGGTTTAAGCTTCTAGTCCTCTTGCTGCCACGAAGCACAGACAGGAAATGCCCCCTAATATCTGGGTTTCTTGCCTGTGGATTTGTCAGATAAAGAGGCGATAGAACTGGGTAGAGTTGCACATCAGGCAACAAAACCTTCATGGAAAGCTCAATTGACCCAGAAAGCTACACTGGTAAGACCACACTTGGAATGTGGAGTCCAGGTCTGGTCCCCACGATACAAAACAAAGGCCGACACCCTAGAAAGAGTGCAGAGAGGGGGAACAAAGATGATGTGGAGTCTGGAGGCTAAAACATGTGAATGATACTTGGAGGAATTGGGTATGTCTAATTTAAAAAAGAGAAGAACCCAGGGTGACATGAAAGCCATCTTCCAGGACTTGAGAGGTTGTCACAGCAGGGAGGGAGTCAACTCATTCTCCAAAGCACTTCAGTGATGGGCAAGGAGAAGATCCACACTGTTCAATGTGGGCAAAGAGGTACAAGGATCTAGTCCACTGGCTACCAGGGTTATCAATACTTCATGGGCAGTGGTGGGATTGAAATCATTTAATCCCCAGTTCTGTCAGAGTTTTCGCAGCCTGACTACTATTACGAGAGAGACCCAGGAGCAAAACACAGCACACAGAGCCTTCAGAGAATTAATAGTTGTTTATATACAGAAATATATACAGACAGACTTGTGGTTAAATAAAATCCCTTACCCTTCAGCTCGCACACAAGCAGAGAAATGAAATACACGATGAGAGAGAGATGGACACCCGCTAATCACCACCTCAATAGACAGACTTGGGTGGACCTCCCATCAGAGTCTTAAAAGTGGGCAGCCGTAGCAGTTGCTTTCTACGTGATTTGGTTGTTTACGGGAATGCTGGATGGAGAATGTGACCCTCGTATATATTGAGATAATTATCCAGCCTGGAATGAATACCTTGAGAGACCCCCACCCATTCCCTAAAGGAACAGATCCTCAGTTTCTGACTTTGTGTGTCGCTTCACCAGTGGTGGGTTCCGGATCCTGGTGCAACTGGTACACCGGGCCAGGTGTCCACCACATGAACGCGTGCAGCACATGCATGCGGACTTACCACCCGCGACGCTCCAGCTGCTTGGCGGAGGGTTGCACAGGCATCCTACACTCTGTGCATGTAAGCCCTGAAAGCCTCAAATACCAGTAAGGAGTGTGGGCGGGCCCTCCAGAGCACCATACCGGAACGGTACCTGGTGCTCCCAGCAGGCACCGGTACGCCCGTATAGGGGTGTATCGCCTGCAACCCACCACTGCTCTTCACAAGCTCCAACCTTCCCTGATAGCTGTTGGCTTCTCTGTTTGCTGCAGTAAATCGACTCTTCACCATGCCTGTCCTTCCTCCACTTTCTTCTGTCCCTCCTTCTCCTCAGCTGAGGCCCCTTCTGTCAAATTCCTCTTTTGATAAGAGCCTCTTTGGAAAACTTCATCCTTTCCCTCCCCCTTTCCTTTCCTTTTTCCTCCCTCTCTTTCTTTTGCTCTTTCACTTCCTTCCTCTCTTTCCTCTTCTTTATCTAATCAACACAGCCCTCCTGTTCCCTCACTATCCCTGTTCTTTCTCCTCTCTCTTCTGCCTCTCCATTCTCCTCAATCAAGGCTCCTCCTGTCAAATTCCTCTCTGTTCCTAAGACCCTGTTTGGGAAAACCTTCTATTCTTTTTACATTCTTCCCTTTTTCCTCCCTCTCTTTCCCTTCTTCCTTTTCCTTTCTTTCCCCACCCTTCCTATTCTTCTCTTGGGAAATGTTTTTTCATTTATGTTTTCTCTTTGCAACTTGGCCCAGGCGTGGTATTCAGCCGGTTCGGAGCAGTTCAGGTGAACCGGTAGTGAAAATTTTAACTGGTTTGGAGAATCGGCAAATGCCACCTCTGGCTGGCCCCACCCCCATCCACCATACCTGCTCAGCCCACCTGCCCGCTTTCTGCTCACTCCCCTCACCTGCTTGCTGGCTTGCCACACCCGCCCACCCACTCAACCCCCCCCAACCCTACCCCATCTTGCCTCACCTAATATATCTTGCCTTCACCATGCAGCCCAGCTAATCTCCATGCCTCGCCTCCTCGCCCGCTCTGCTCACCAAAGGTAAGCTTACTGCTCACTCAGCCTCCACCTCAGGCTGGGGCCCATTCCCTGACTCCAGCCTTGCCCTGGAGACTCCGCCCTCATACCTACCCACCTCTGGTCTCAAACTACATCCCCGGGCCGAAGCAATTTGGCGTGGAAGCGGTTTGACAATGGACCGGATGGTTCTTCTTACTTGTAAGAAGTCCCATCCGTAAAGCGCTGCAGTAGAGATCTTGCAGCCGCTTCTTCCATCCCTTGCTGAGCCTCAGTCGCTCGCGGGGACACTCCATGTGCTCTCTGGGTCGGCAGCTTCTTTTCTCCGCTTCTGCTCTTCCTGGGACAGCGTCTTGCGCAATTGAACAGCTGTGAGATGCCACTTTCCTCTAAGTCCCATCCGGAAAGTGCTGCGGCTGAGAGAAAGGACATTCAACATGGCTGCTGCTTCTCTGTGCCGCAGCGTTTTCCAGATGGGATTGGAGGAAAGCTGCTATTTGCACAACACGCTCTCCCAGCAATGCAGAGAGGAGCAGCCGCTGTTCTAGAGAGCAGAGATGGAGGGGAAGAGGCCCCCAGAGGCTGCATGGTCAAGCCTCACCGCATGGTAGATGCTGCGCATGCACAGAAGCCATGCACATGTGCAGTAGCTGTGTAAGCACGCATGCGTGCTCTCCCATTTTCATTGAATCGGTGGTGGAATTATTTGAAACATACCACTGACTTGGCCTGATATCCACATTTTGGTGAATGTGGTATGATTTTTTTACTAGCCCCTTCTGGGGAATGTCAAGGGACAGGTGCCAGATATAGGTGATCCGAGGGCTGCTTTTTAGCTTTGGGGTGTTGGCTTCCGCAGCTTTACCACTGCCTTCCACAGAATCAGTTCTACAGAAAGGTCGCCTAGGTCCAATGTCACCAGGACAGTTAAGGGTTTATTCCTTCAGACATGGAAGAGAAAAGTTCAATCTTGGAGCAGAGCCCATAATCTTAAAATCAGTTGTGCTCAATGTGGGCAACGAGGTTTAAGCATCTGGTCCTCTTGCTACCAGGGTTTTCAATACTTCTCCGTGAAGCAGAGAAAGGAAACAGCCCCTCAGTATCTGGGTCTCTTTCTTGCCTGTGGATTTGCCAGACCTGGAGGTGATAGAACGGCTGCACCAGGATTCATGCCGCCTTGCGTTGAATTCCTGGAAATGCAAATTCCTCTGCCTTAGAAGCAACGGTCTCATCTTTTTCTCTCTGGAGAGAAGGACATCGGCAGTTCCGAATCAAATCCCAAGACCTGCATATCTCTGGTTTAGAGGGCACAGAATAATATTCATGGGGAAGGGGTTAAAAAACGGATGCTTGGCCCACCAGCAATAGGGGAGAGTCAAACTCCAGGGGGGCAGTAGGATAATACGACTGCAGGAAGGCAGAAATAATTGTACCTGCATGTGATTTCTTTTTTATTACTTTATAAATAACTGAAAGCAGCAAACATATCGAATCGAATAGGAATAAGTCTCTCTCTCTCTCTCTCTTTATGTGTGTGTGTGTGTGTGTATGTGTCTCTGTGTGTGTGTGTGCTTCCAGGCCCAGAGGAGGAATCGGAGGAAGCATTGATCTCGGACTTTGGAGCTGGGAAAGGAAAGAATCAGCGACAGTACCAATGGGGATTCTCCCTGCTTCTGCGTCATCGGTCTCCGGGCAGAGTCCTTTGGCACTTCACCTAAAGGAGGAGGGAGTTCGTTAAAGAGAGCGTGGGAACCAAAACTGGATGCAGGATTGGGGGGGGGGGGGGCATTCCCAAGGATGAAATGAGTGTGTGCGCGCGCGCGTGAAGGCGCTCCAGGATTCCCAGCCAGCCCGCTCCCCAGGCAGCCAGCTCAAGTCTTCACTGGCTGAGGGGCTGGGCCTCCCCTTCAGTAACCCACTGCAGCCACAGTCCACGTCGGACCTGGGTGGGAGGGCAAAAAGTAGTCCACCCTCCCCTCAGGATCGGCCTGAGCTGCCCTTGAACTGCGCCCCCCAAGACTGAAAATGTTCCCCCTCCCGCTTTCTCCGCTTCTCTCTCTGCGCAGAACTCTCTCTTCCATCAGGAGACTCTGCCCGGAGACCGATGATGCAGAAGAAGGGAGGATTCTCATTGGTCCTTCCACTTTTCTGGGCTCTACCGAAGTTCCAGGAAAACTCTTCCTCTCCCCCCAATCCAGACCCACCGATTTCGCCTCTGGGGCTGCTGACTCCCTCTTCTTTGGGGCAGCCTCGGCGATATTGGAACACTGCTAATGACCGAGTCGCCCTGACTGCGGGAGGCTGCCCGTGGGAAAGATTGGGGTGCAGATTTTACCAGCCCTTGTAGGGCTATTTGTCATAGGATAGCAGAGCAATGAAGGACTTGATGGAAGCCTGCATCTATCTCGGTGACCTGGCTTATAACAGATCTGACACCAACTTTTTAAAAATAAAAATGTTATTTTAAACACATCAATAAACCCATGACTTTATTTATACTTAGCTGTTTATATCAAAATATCATTTTATCTATATTATACTTTATGTTCCCACTATCATTTAATTCCTCTATCTTAACTTTATTGACTCCTGTCTTATCACTGTGTCCTAACTTTCTACTACATTGTTATTTTACATTTCCCTATTTCTTATTTCTGTCATCTTATCATTTATACCATTTTCCCCAAATTAAATAGTATTCTGATTCCGCCTTTCCTTGTATTTCCTTCCTCAATTTGTCCATCTTCATGCATTCTAAAATCTTTCTTATCACCTCATCTTCCTTTGGTACTGCATTGTCCTTCCAATTTTAGGCATACGTTATTCTGGCTGCAGTTATAATATGTAGAATTAGATACAATATTTCTCTGCTATACTTTTTTGTTGTTATACCTAATAAAAATACTTAAGGCTTCTGGTTTATATGATCCCCGTTATTTCTTCATGTCAGTTTTAAATTTGGTCCAGAATTTTGTTGCCATCTCGCATGGCCACCATGTATGGTAGTAAGTTCCGTATTATTTTTTACACTTCCAGCACATCGGTGATCTGTTTGGGAACATCTTTGCAAGCCTCGCAGGAGGGACACCAATTTAATGACCTTTAATCAATCAATCAAGGCCAACATAAGAAAAAAAACCTGGAAATATTGGCAATGTGTTATTTCTCTGCTCCTCCCCCCCAGAAATACCCCTGATTGATTGATCGATTGACTGATTGGCTGATGGATCATACTGTGCAAATCGAATGTTCAGGTTTTTCTAGATTGATTGTACTGTAAAGTGACACAAGGACACAGATCTTTGATAAGCAAGTTTATTGCAAGAACTAAGAAAGGAATAAAGAAATCATTCAAGCAGTTACGTATAGACAGCATCAGCTTTCAACCACAATTGGAAATGGAACTCTGTCACTAAGCGATGCTATGGTGAAGTAGGACACACCCAATTTTCACAACCTCCGTGATACTGAAACCATCGTAGATACAGGTCAAACATCCACATATTGACCATGGGACACTGCAACAGTCATACATAGATTGTAAGTAGTTTTCTTTTAGTGTTGCCATAAATTCAAACCATTCAAAATGGTTGTAAGTTGAGAACGACCTGTGTCAAATCTAAGCCCCATTTAGCGTGAAATGAAATTTGATTCCTAAAGATCTTCTTCCCACCCACACAGTGCAACGACTGACAACTGTTCCTTCTCACTGCAGTTTCTTTCCCAACAAGTTATACATGGGTTGAAATCAGAAAGCCCACCCGAACTGTGATAAACAAGACACCGTTTTAGTTGTGTCATCATTGCAGCCTTCATCTCATTATTGGATTAATTTATTTATTGGGTTTGCTCCATAATCTGAACCAGAAACCAATCAAACAGCCTGAAGTTTCACAAGATTGAGCCCAAAGAAATGATACGGATCAAACTAGGATTATAATAACTGCATTCATTCCAAATGTTGAAGAACTAAGCTGCTACGGATATACTTTGCTCTTTTTTTATTTTTTGCTTTGTGAATTCTATTTTGCAGACAGAGAATGATCTTATTGATTATTGATCTTATCAATAGCAATCGCCATTGAAAAGATTAATTCCTTCCTTCCCGTATTTGTCATTAAGTTGACTTTCCAGCTCCTTCAGGCTAAACTTTTCTACCTTATCCTCATTATTTTCAGCAATGGCTCCGAAGGACTGTTTTTTGTGCTTTTTGGTCAGGCAACAAACTGCAGCCCAGATGTGACTGGGCTTATTCACTCGGCCATCAGAGATGGAATCCTTACCAGGCACCACACCCACAATGACATAGGTTTCACGGCATCCGGCTGTACTTTGGCTGATATTTCTTAAAAAACCGTCCCATTTTGCATTACTGAGATTCTGAAACTGGGGCACGGTGTTGGTTAAGGTGTAGGTTGCAGCTTTGCTATCGGCATACGGTTGATGGGATGCTGGCGCCAACTGTCTCTTGTCGCATGGGAAAGTGTAATCTTCCGATACAGCCTGGCTTTTTGTAAGTTCACGGGGGCTGATTCCAGAGGTGTTTTGCGATTCCATGCTTATTCTTTGACGATCATAAGGCAGTGCAAGCTATGAATATGGAACGACAACCAATAGGCCCAATTAGCATTCACACGAGACGCTAACAACTACGCTGAATCTGGTTAAAGATCTACCCTGAGTCAACCAGGGAATGGGGTGTGGGATACGCTTCCATGGCACTTTGCATATTTGAGGCTGTTTCTGGGAAATCTGGAAATATGGTCATCCAGGCCATAAACAGCCCCCATCCTGTCTTTGCCGGCAGAGTGCTGCAGGAGGTGTTGTCTCATCTGCCGTCCGTCTCCCCCTCCCTCCTGGCTGGCTTGCAGAGGACAAATACAATGCTGATCCAGCCCTCAGAGAAATCCAGTTTGAGACCCCTTCTCTAAGGTGATCTCCATTTCATGAATGTTTAGTTTCAAAATAGGAACTCCTTTTACCTGTGGTTCAATCTTCCAATCCGCTGGTGATTCACCTGGAGCAGGATGATGTTTATAGGCTGAGAACAGGGGGATGAGCCCATCCTTGTCGTACATTGTGGCAAATCGATAGCTGCCCTTATAGTACTGGCAGATTCTGGCTGGATTCAGTGGCACCAGGTTGGGGGGGTTTTCATCCAAGAAGAACTGACTGCAGCGTCTGAAGCTGCTCCTGACCTCCCCAGTTGCAGGCAGGAGAAAGGAGGCAGCCAGGGAGACAATCCACAGAAGCAACATGGCCATGCGATTGGTCGGTTGGTCCTTCAAGTAGAATTTTTCTGCCAAAAGAGAGAGAGAGAGAGAAAGAGAGAGAAAGGAGAGAGAGGAGGAGGAGGAGGAGGAGGAGGAGGAGGAGGAGGAGGAGGAGGAGGAGAAGAAGAAGAAGAAGAAGAAGAAGAAGAAGAAGAAGAAGAAGAAGAAGAAGAAGAAGAAGAAGAAGACACAACACTTTTATTTAGCAATTGGAGAATCAGTTTGAGGTGGAATATATCCAACAACTCATAAAGTCCAGGTGTTCTACTTATTCAGATGGAGGCCAACCCGATTTCTGGATAGAAGAGAAGGAAGGGCAGGGCAGGGCAAGGAAGGGAAGGGAAGGGAAGGAAAAGGGAAGGGAAGGGAAGGAAAAGGGAAGGGAAGGGAAGGAAAAGGGAAGCTTTCCCAAACAGGCTCTTTTTGAGAGAGGAGGGAGAACAGGGATAGTGGAGAGTGAATTTACTGCATCAAATAGGGAAGCAAACAGAAGCAGAACCAAGCTGAGGGTCTGTACATTTAGGGAACGGGTGGGGGGTCCTTCAAGTTTTTCATTCCAGACTGCATGATTGTCCTGGATGCTCCAGCCAGAATTCTCCCAACCATCCAAATCACCTAGAAAGCAATAGCTTATGGAAGCCCCTCTTCTGAGAGCTTGGGGGGGCTGTTGCCAGGGGGTGCTTCCTGCTGCTTCAGCCCCCCCGAACAATTTCCCCACTGACATCCAGCTTCCCTTCTTACGGCATTCATGAAATAAGGAGAGATGGAGCTTTTCTCCAGAAACCCTGTTTGCCAGATGTTTCAATGCATGAACCTCTTTGCCCACATTAACTATTGCTAACAATGTTCACGAGTCCCACAAAAAGCAAAGATCATATTGAAAACTGCCTTATATGGAATCAGCAGGTGAAGCTGCCTGGGGTCTTAAGAGAATAGCAGAAGCCCTGACAAAACCTGGTTGCTGTAAGGGCCCATCATCCACTATCCATTATCCTGGGGGAGACCTGGAGGGTCTTACAACTTACAACTCAGCTTCCTCTTATCTTTCTTTCTGGGCATCTTGGATCCCCTTCTACCTAGTCCAGTTATCATTCTATTTTCTGCTCAGGATTGGGAGAACATTTTGTAACCCACAAAATGAAGATTATGTTTGAGGTTGTCCATCTGTGGTTCCTTTCAGAGTGCTCCTGGGGGCTGGAGAGGGAAGAAATGAGCAAAAAAGGCCGTTTTTTGCTCAATTTCCCCCCTCCCCTCCAGTCCCCAGAAGCACTCTATAAGCCTCCAAAAGGCTACCTTTGCCCTTTTTATAACAAAAAATGGGCCCATTTTCCTGAGTTGACTCCCACCTTGCTGTGACAACCCCTCAAGTCCTGGAAGACGGCTTTCATGTCACCCCGAGTCCTTCTCTTTTTTAAATTAGACATACCCAATTCCTCCAAGTATCATTCACATGTTTTAGCCTCCAGACTCTGCATCATCTTTGTTCCCCCTCTCTGCACTCTTTCTAGGGTGTCGGCCTTTGTTTTGTATCATGGGGACCAGACCTGGACTCCGTAATCCAAGTGTGATCTTACCAGTGTAGCTTTCTGGGTCAATTGAGCTTTCCATGAAGGTTTTGTTGCCTGATGTGCAACTCTACCCAGCAGCTCTATCGCCTCTGTGTCTGACAAATCCACAGGCAAGAAACCCAGATATTAGGGGGAATTCCCTCTCTGTGCTTCATGGCAGCAAGAGGACTAGATGCTTAAACCTCTTTGCCCACATTAACCACATTAATTTAACAATCCTTGTGCTTCTGGAAGAGGATTGAGTCATAGTAACCAAAAGCTGCATCTATGAAACTACAGTGACTGTGTCCAGCATGGAAAGCGCATAATTCAAACATTTGCACAAGAAGGTTATGACAACGGCTGCAGCCCATAACAAAACATCCCACAGTGGGTTCCCCAGCAGAATACTCACAGGTGCAACCAGTCTCTTGCTTGTAGACCAGAAGGAGTCAAGTAGAGAGAGACGAGTCACAATGCAGATCGAGGCCCCTGCTCCAAGATTTATATTCTGGCTACTTCCTGTTATCTTTCCTAAGAAATGAAGGCATGACTTTTCTTTTGTTGGCTTGATGGGTAGTTTGTCTAGGGTGACATTTCTGTGGAACTGACTCTTTGGGTAAAGGGAGGAGGTTAAATATTTGGAAGCTCATAACCCAAAGCTAAAAAGTAGCCCACAGATTATCTGTATTTAGCCCCAGTCCCATTCAATTCCAGAACAGGGCCGAGCAAATATTAGGAAGGTGTGGTGGATATCTGATCACCTTCCAAAGAGCAAACATTACGAAAAGACAATTTCAAAGAGAGGAATAGAAAGTGTGGGAAATATTATATTTGGTGTAGTCAACAATGAGGCCAATAGAATTCTTACGTCTAGTTCCAGGTGATCCCTGAGATTAATTATGTACAAATAATTCTTCAATCCACTTTCTGGACATATTTACTAACCTCTGAGTGCTTCTCTATCCTCATTTCATGAATGTTTAGCTATAAAATAGGAACCCTTTTACTGCAGTTCAACCTTCCAATCATTTCCACTTTTGGTCCCACCAGGTTGATGTTTCTATGCTGAGAATGTGGGGACGCACCACTCTGTCTCATCCCTTGTGGCAAATGGATCCTTGTCTTTGTACAACTGGCAAATTATGGATAGATTCATTGGCACCAGTTTGGGAGGTTTCCCAACCAGAAAGAACTGCTTGCAGGGTCTGAAACTGCTCCCCAGTTGCAAGCAGGAGAAAGAGGCAGCCAGGGAGAGGATCCAGAGCAGTGACATGGCCGTGTGTTTGGCTACTTGGCCTTTGTAGATGAACCCTTCTGCCTGAGAAAGAGAAAGAACAATGAAAAAGCTCAGATTTAGCAAGTTAACAAGGCCTTGAGGTTGGACTGGCAGGAAAGGAAAGGAAAGGAAAGGAAAAGGAAGAAAGGAAAGAGGGGAGGAAAAAGAAAGGGGGGAGAGAGAGAGAGAAGTGAAGAGGAAGGGAACTCAAATCAGACTCAAACAGGACTTGACAGCAGGAGCCTAAGCTGATGAGGATGAAGAGCAGAAGAGAGGAGGAAGAGCAGGGATGGTGGTGAGGTTGATGGTGGTTTCTCATGGTGGTTGACACCTTCCAACCTACTTCTTCAAATATCCAGTTAGGGTCAACTGGAGCATTGCTTGCTACTGAGATAGCAGAGCCCTCTTCAGGAGACACAGGGAAGCCAACCACACACACACACACACACACACACAAACCCCCCCCCCCCCCAAAGGCCGTCTCTCTTCTTCTCCTTTCATTGTCAATGTCTCAGTAAGAGGGAAAAGATTACTATTACATGAGGCTGGAGAAGTAGCATGGCTGCCTAGGAGGGGAACCAGCATCTCCTTGGATGCTCTGCAGACCTTTAACAAATTATTCAGGGATTCATTTACTCCGCAGCAGAGGGATCTGACCAGAGGAATGTCAGAAGGATTCTATGCTGGTGGGCAATTCTGGGAGTTAAAGGCCATTTCCCTTAAAATTGGAAAGGGTGAGAGATGCTGATCTAGGCAATCTGTCATTGGAGATTCTCAGTCCTCCAGGTGACGGTTGCCTCAAAGATGCTTTGCAAAAGGAAACTGGACATTTTTTCTTTTTTCCTTGAAAAGATTTCGCTCGTGACCCAAGAAGCTTCTTTGGTTCTCAGCAGGTGATCTGGTTCGAGATCATTAGTGATCCAGGGAAGTTGAAGTGTTACGTTAAGTCAGAACATCTACACCTGGAAACGTTCCCATCAAAAGACTCCTTATATAGTAAGAGGTTTCTGGCAAGAAGGGATATCCAAATCCATTTCCTCTAGAGCAGCTTCTGTGAAGGTCTACCGGGCTGTTGACCTCTGCATTGCGTACAAATGAACAACCTGATAGTGAATAGAGTCCCTGCACACTCCTGCCACAGTCCATCATTCGCCCAAGATACCGTCAGAGATCTGAGCTACTTTGCTTTCAGAGAACAACGAGGACTGTGGTGTGGTTGACACATCCTGTCAAGCTTAGCTTTGGTTTAGGGATAATCAGACCCTGGACTCCACCCTTCCACGTTGCCCGTGGGCCAAGGAACAATTATAAGCCCCTTGCTACTAAGAAAGTATTCTTCCATGGCGAGTTAGCAACAGTGAGTTGGCTACAGCGTTGGCTACAAGGAGTTGTCCCAGGAAAAGTTGGCCATGACAGGTTGTCCTTGGTGAGTAGATTATGATCAGTTGTCTGTGGGGAGTTGTGATAAAGCTGGAAGGCAGGCTAAATGGTGAACACACAAATGAAAGGACGGGTGAGTAAAGGGGGAGAAGGAACGGGAGAACAGGAGGAAGCAGGAGGGGCTCCTCCCGATGCTCTTGCTAAGGTAACCTCTCCCTTCTGCCTTTTCTGGGGGGGGGGGGATAGCCCAAGGGAACTGAAGAAGGTCATAAGGTGGAGCTGGAGGAGCTGCAAGGGGGGGCTGGGAAAGTGACCCATAAACTTTCAGTCTAGCCCCCCTCCCCCAAAGAAGCAGCTGGGGCTTGTCAAGGGGTCTAGGAAGCCCCCCCCTCAGAGGCTCCCATCTCTGGACACCTCTGGAAAAGCCAGGTGTTGGCTCCTCTCTGCCCCTCCAGCCAGAAGGACCTTCTTTGTAGGATTCGCTGATTAGGATCGATTGTTATAGAATTGCACCACATTTACTAAGAATGTACAATAGAAGGAAAAACAGAGGCTTTGAAATTGAGAAATTTCTCTTTGTATTCTGCTTCATTCAAAAGAGTTTTTTCCTTTCCCCCCTTTATCCTACACTCCCCTTTCCCCTTTCCCTACTACCTTTATTTTCTATTTTAGACCACGATAAGAAAAAGAATCCAAAAGAGCCTTTGGTTTTAGGGCTGCTTCCCGTTTCACAGCCAAAATATGCCAATTCCAGGGGGAAAAGCTCACCACGATTCCACAATTTATCTGCCCTTTTATGTTTCCCCATTTCTTCCAAAAGGTTCCTTTCTATGCTTTTCTCTGCTGAAAGTTCTGCGAAGAAAGGAGCGGGAAGCGGAGGAGAAACGGCCAAACTTTATTCCGGGGTCTCCATTCGGGGCTGCTTTGCAAGGAAAAGGGGGATCCTCCAGACCCACAGAAAGAAAGAGGGAGACTCCGACACAATCGGGGTTGGGGGGCGTTAAATCTGACGGGGCTGCTACGTCCAGACGTTCTGAGCAAGAGAGACGAGTGTTGGAAGGGAGGAAATGGCGTTTTTCTTCCCTGAAGCGAAGCTGCGCCTTTCCTGAGAGAGCCCAGCGGAGGATTCCCCCGGGAAGAGGGGGGGTGAGAGGGGGGAAGAGGATGAGATCCCTGCAGATCCTCTCCATCTCTTCCTGCTTTAGCTGAAGGAGGACTGGGGGTTTCTGTGACCCCCAAGTCTTCCCTGTCTATGGGGTGCGCCTCCCCTCCCTCATCCAGGGCAGCCCCTCTTCCTACGGCAGGAATCCTCTGTGTGTGAGTGTTCTGAATTAGGGGGAGGAAGCGTTGATCTTGGACTTTGGAGCTGGGAAGGGAAAGAACCAGCAGCAGCACCAATGGGGATTCTCCCTGTTTGAGGGTCATCGGTTTCCCCTCCAGGCCTGGCATGAACCCCCCTTGAACTGCTCCCCCCCAGACTGAAAATATTCCCCCCTCCCACTTTCTCCGCTTCTCTCTCTGCGCCAAACTCTCTCTTCCATCAGGTGAAGTCAAGGGAGACTCTGCCCGGAGACCGATGATGCGGCAGAAGGGAGGATTCTCATTCGTTCTTCCGCTTTTCTGGGCACTCCCTTTTCCAAAGTTGCAGGAAAACGCTTCCTCTCCCCCCTCCCCCCTCCCCAATCCAGGGACTGGGGCTGCTGACTCCCTCTTCTTTGGGGCAGCCAAGGAGATATTGGGAGGCAGCTAATGACTAAGTGGCCCTGACTGTGGGGGGCTGCCTGTGGGAAAGATTGGGGTGCAGATTTTACCAGCCATTGTGGGGCCATTTGTCCTGGGATAGCAGAACAATGAAGGCCTTGATGGACGCCTGCATCTCTCTAGGCGACCTGGGTTATAAGAGATCTGACACCAACTTAATGACATGAAATCAATCAATCAAGGCCAACATTAGAAAAAAAGCCTGGAACTATTGGCAATGTGCTTTTTCTCTGCTCTGCCCCTCATTGGCATACCCGATTGATTGATTGATTGATTGATTGATCGATTTATCAATTGATGGATTGGCTGATTGATAATACTGTGCACAAGCAGATGTTAAAGTTTTTCTAGATTGATTGTACTGTAAAGCGACACAAGGACTCGGATCTTTGATAAGCAAGTTTATTGCAAGGACTAAGAAAGCGAGAGAGAAAGCATTCAAGCAGTTACGTACAGACAGGCATCAACTTTCAAGCACAATTGGAACTGGAACTCTGGCACTAAGCGATGTTATGGTGAAGTGGGTCACACCCAATTTCCACAACCTTCAGGATGCTCCAATCATCATAAATACAGGTCAAACACCCACATTTTGACCATGGGACACTGCAACAGTCATACATAGATTGTAAGTAGTTTTTTTTAGTCTTGTCATAAATTCAAACCATTCAAAATGGTTGTAAGTTGAGAACGACCTGTGTCAAATCTAAGCCCCATTTAGCATGAAATGAAATTTGATTCCTAAGGATCTTCTTCCCACCCGCACAGTGCAACGACTGACAATTGTTCCTTCTCACTGCAGTTTCTTTCCCAACAAGTTATACATGGGTTGAAATCAGAAACCCCTTCCGAACTGTGATAAACAAGACACCGTTTTAGTTGTGTCATCATGTCACCCTTCATCTCATTGTTGGATTAATTTATTTATTGGGTTTGCTCCATAATCTGAACCAGAAACCAATCAAACAGCCTGAAGTTTCACAAGATTGAGCCCCAAAAAATGATACAAATCAAACTAGGATTATAATAACTGCATTCATTCCATATGTTGAAGAACTAAGCTGCTACGGATATACTTTGCTCCTTTTTTTGCTTTGTGAATTCTATTTTGCAGACAGAGAATGATCTTATTGATTATTAATCTTATCAATAGCAATCGCCATTGAAAAGATTAATTCCTTCCTTCCCGTATTTGTCATTAAGTTGACTTTCCAGCTCCTTCAGGCTAAACCTTTCTACCCTATCCTGATTATTTTCAGCAATGGCTCCGAAGGACTGTTTTTGTTCCCATTTGGTCAGGCAACAAACTGCAGCCCAGATATGACTGGGCTTATTCACTCGGCCACCAGAGATGGAATCCTCACCGGGCACCACGCCCACAATGACATAGGTTTCAAGGCATCCTGCTGTACTGTCGCTCATACTTCTCAAAAAATCGTCCCACTCTCCATTCATGAGTTCCTGAAACAGGGGCACGGTGTTGGTTAAGGTGTCGGTTGCAGCTTTGCTATCTCCATACGGTTGGTGGGATGCTGGTGCCAAGTGTCCCTTGTCGTATGGGAAAATGTTCTCGTAATCGCTCCATACAGCCTGCTGTTTTACAAGGTCACGGGGGTTGATTCGACAGGTCCTTTCCACTTCCATGCTTATTCTCTGATGATCGTCAGGCAATGCAAGCTATGAATATGGAACGGAAAGCAATGCGCCCGATTAGCATTCACACAAGGAATCAAATGCACTGAATCTGGTTAAAATCTGCCATGAGCCAAACAGGGAATGGGGTGCGGGATATGCTTCCATGGCTCTTTGCATATTTGGGGCAGTTTCTGGGAAATCTGGAAACGGAGGCCCCTGACTGACCCTCTGGGGGAGCCTGCTTGAAACTGTCCTATAGCAAGAGTATACACATTGCCTCAGCTAGAAATTTGGGGTTCTGGGCACCCTGAGTTTGCTTCTTTGGGGAAAGTTGGAAGGGAGACCTCACCAATGTGGACAGCAGAATTCTTACAGCCAAGCTTCTAAAAGCTCCTGAGATTAATTGTGTACAAATAATTCTTAAGTCCACTGTCTTGTCTTATTTCCTATCCAGGGACTGTTCCTCTAAGGTAGGGATCTCAAGCAAAGGGCTTAGATCTGGCCCATGGGGCCGGGCCGGAAATAGCAAAGGATCTGTCCCCCATCCCTCCTGGCTGGCTCGTAGAGGACAACTACAATGCTGATCCAGCCCTCAGAGAAATCCAGTTTGAGACCCCTTCTCTAAGGTGACCTCCATTTCATGAATGTTTAATTTCAAAATAGGAACTCCTTTTACCTGTGGTTCAATCTTCCACTCCGCCGGTGAGTCACCTGGACTAGGATGATATTTATAGGCTGAGAACAGGGGGATGCGCCCTGCTTTGTCGTACATTGTGGCAAATCGATAGCTGCCCTTATAGTACTGGCAGATTCTGGCTGGATTCAGAGGCTCCAGGTTGGAGGGGGGGTTTCCACCCAAGAAGAACTGAGGGCAGTGTTGGAAACTGCTCCTCACCTCCCCAGTTGCAGGCAGGAGAAAGGAGGCAGCCAGGGAGAGGATCCACAACAGCAACATGGCCGTGTTCTTGGTCAGTTGGTCCTTCAAGTAGAACTTTTCTGCCAAAAGAGAGAGAGAGAGAGAGAAGGGAGGGGGAGGAGGAGGAGGAGGAGGAGGAGAGGACAAGGAGAAGGAGGAGAAGAAGAAGAAGAAGAAGAAGAAGAAGAAGAAGAAGAAGAAGAAGAAGAAGAAGAAGAAGAAGAAGGAGACACGACACTTTTATTTAGCAATGGGAGAATCAGTTTGAGGTTGAATATACCCAACTGCTGATAAACTCCAGGTGTTCCACATGTTCAGATGGAGGCCAAGCAGATTGTTTACATTTCTGGAGAGAAGAGAAGGAAGGGCAGGGCAGGGCATTCCAAGTGTGGTCTTACCAGTGTAGCTTTCTGGGTCAATTCAGCTTTCCGTGAAGGTTTTGTTGCCTGATGTGCAATTCTACCCAGCAATTCTATCGCCTCTGTGTCTGACAAATCCACAGGCAAGAAACCCAGATATTAGGGGGAATTCCCTGTCTGTGCTTTGCGGCAGCAAGAGGACTAGATGCATAAAATTCTTTGCCCACATTAACCATAATTAATCTAACAATTCTTGTCTTTCTGATAGAAGGTGGAGTTGTAATAACCAAAAGCTGCCATCTGTGCAAAAATTAGTGACTGTATCCAGGATGGAAAGCGCATAATTCAAGCATTTGCACAAGAAGGTTATGACAACAGCTGCAGCCCATAACAAAGCATCCCACAGTGGCTTCCCCAGCAGAATACTCACAAGTGCAACCAGTCTCTTGCTTGTAGACCAGAAGGAGTCAAGTAGGGAGAGAAGAGTCACAATGCAGATCGAGGCCCCTGCTCCAAGATTTATACTCTGGCTACTTCCTGTTATCTTTCCGAAGAAATGAAGGCATGACTGACCCTTTGATGGCTTGAGAGGTACTTGGCCTAGAGTGGCATTTCTGTGGAACTCACTCTGTGGGTAAAGGGAGGAGGTTAAAGATTTGGAAGCTGATAACCCAAAACTAAACAGTAGCCCAGAGATCATGTGCATTTAGCCCTGGTCCCATTCAATTCCAGAAGAGCGCTGAGCGAATATTAGGAAGGTGCGGTGGATATGAGATCACGTCGCAAAGAGGAAAAATTACGAAAAGACAATTTCCAAGAGAGGAACAGAAATCAAAGTGTGGGATATATTATATTTGATGTAGTCAACAATGAGGCCAAGAGGTTTCTTAATGGTTCATTTTGTACCTCCTATTGCATCCAAACACAGCAGAACGGAATAGCGGAATAACAGAGCTGGAAGAGACCTTGGAGGTCAGGCAGGAAACCCTCTTCCATTTCCCACAAACGGTTGTCCAAGCCCTTTCTGAAAAGGTCGAGTGTTGGAGCATCCACAACGTCTGGGAGCAAGTCGTTCCCCTGATTCATTGCTCTGTTATCCTTTCTAACTGAACCCTTTCTTTAATGATTCGATTCCATCATTTCTTTGAGATTAGTGTAAGTCTTGTTTCATGGCGAGTTGTCCCAGGAAAAGTTGGCCATGAGAGGTTGTCCTTGGTCAGTAAGTGCCGGCCCAACTGGCAAAGAGAGCCCAGGAAACATGCAGAAGAGGCCTTCACCCTGCTGCGGGTAGACAATGGCTAAAGTGAGGATGATGCCGGAGGACCATTGGCACCCATAGTGCTGGGGGGGTTTCTGACCCACCACAAAGAACAGCTGGGGTTTTGGTTCAAGAATGGCTGTTGTGGATGTCAAAGGGGGGGGGAATAAGGGGGGAAGCAGGAATCCCTGGCTGAGACTCTTGAAGAGAGCAAAGAAAGGGGAGGGTCCCGTCTAGGGCTGCCATATTGAGCTGAAGACCCCTCCCCCTGAATACCGAATGGATCTCCCCTCCCAATTTCTCCCCTTCTCTCTCTTTGATGACGTCCCTCCTAACGAAGCCTTCAGCTAAAGCAGGAAGAGACGGAGAGGATCTCATCCTCTTTCCCCCTCTCCCCCACGCCACTCTTCCCGGGGGAATCCTCCGCTGGGCTCTCTCGGGAAAAGCGCCGCTTCGCTTCAGAGAAGAAAAAGGGCGTTTCCTCCCTTCCAACATGCGTCTCTCTTGCTCAGAACGTCTGGACGAAGCAGCCCCGTCAGATTTCCCGCCCCTCAATGCCGATTGTGTCAGAGTCTCCCTCTTTCTTTCTGTGGGTCAGGAGGACCCTCGTCCTTTTCCTTGCAAAGCAGCCCCGAATGGAGACATTGGAATAAAGTTTGGCCGTTTCTCCTCTGCTTTCCACTCCTTTCTTGGGAGAACTTCAAGGTCCTCTCTTTCGGCAGAGAAAACATAAAAAGGAACATTTTGGAAGAAATGGGGAAATATAAAAGGGCAGATATATTGTGGAATCGTGGTGAGCTTTTCCCCCAGGAATTGGCATATTTTGGCTGTGAAAAGGGAAGCAGCCCTAAAACCAAAGGCTCCTTTGGATTCTTTTTATTATCATGGTCTAACATGGACAATAAAGGTAGTAGGAAAACGGGAAAGGGGAGTGTAGGATAAAGGGGGAAAAGGAAAGGAAAAAACTCTTTTGAATGAAGCAGAATACAAAGAGAAATTTCTCAATTTCAAAGCCTCCGTTTTTCATTCTGCTGTACATTCTTAGTAAATGTGATAATTTCTACTACAACCGATCCTAATCAGCAAATCCTACCACTTTTCCAACGGTGTCTGTGGATGGAAGCCTCCGGGAGGGGGGGGTCCTTCTCCATGCAGGTTTTCTGGTCATGAAAAGAGCATTGAATGTGTTAGTTCAACACAGTGGTGAAATTCAAATTTTATTACTACCGGTTCTTTGAGAGTGGCTTGGGGAAGGATACTGCAAAATCCCAATTCTCTCCCCACTCCAGGGGAAGGATGCTGCAAAATCCCCATTCGCTCCTCATTCCAGGGGAAGGATGCTGCAAAATCCCCATTCCCTTCCCACTCCAGGGGAAGGATGCTGCAAAATCCCCATTCCCTCCCCACTCCAGGGGAAGGATGCTGCAAAATCCCCATTCCCTCCCCACTCCAGGGGAAGGATGCTGCAAAAACCCCATTCCCTCCCCACTCCAGGGGAAGGATGCTGCAAAAACCCCATTCCCTCCCCACTCCAGGGGAAGGATGCTGCAAAATCCCCATTCCCTCCCCACTCCAGGGGAAGGATGCTGCAAAATCCCCATTCCCTCCCCACTCCAGGGGAAGGATGCTGCAAAAACCCCATTCCCTCCCCACTCCAGGGGAAGGATACTGCAAAATCCCCATTTCCTCCCCACTCCTGGGGAAGGATATTGCAAAATCCCCATTCGCTCCCCACTCCGGGGAAGGATACTGCAAAATCCCCATTCGCTCCCCACTCCTGGGGAAGGATATTGTAAAATCCCCATTCCCTCCCCACTCCTGGGGAAGGATACTGCAAAATCCCCATTCCCTCCCCACCCCAGGGGAAGGATGCTGCAAAATCCCCATTCCCTCCCCACTCCTGGGGAAGGATATTGTAAAATCCCCATTCCCTCCACACTCCTGGGGAAGGATATTGTAAAATCCCCATTCCCTCCCCAATCCTGGGGAAGGATGCTGCAAAATCCCCATTCCCTCCCCACTCCAGGGGAAGGATACTGCAAAAGCCCCATTCCCCTCCCCACACTCCAGGGGAAGGATACTGCAAAAGCCCCATTCCCTCCCATTTCCAGGGGAAGGATTCTGAACCCAAGGATTCCTTGGGTTCTGACAGCTGGAGGTTTCTGATTGCACCATTGCTAAGAGAATTACAGGTTTTTTTTAATGCTTCAGATGTTCAGGAGTCTCTAAGAGATAAACCTTGGATGCTTTTATTACTTTCATTCATTTCTCCACGCTACCCTGTTGCCCCGACTGTTGAGGCTCTTGGGGATCCCCTTCCCTTTGGGGGTTTGTACAATGCATCATGGAAGGACTGGTATCATTTTGCCTATTCCGTCTCTGTTTTGATAACCCCAGCTGCTTCTTCGGGGGGGGGGGGGGAGGGACTGGACAAGAGAACTGAAAGTTTAGAGGTCACTTTCCCAGCCACGCCCTTGCAGCTCCTCCAGCTCCACCTTATGACCTTCTTCAGTTCCCTTGGGCTATCCCCCCCCCCCAGAAAAGGGAGAAGTGGGAAGCTGCCTTAGCAAGAGCATTGGGAGGAGCCCCTCCTGCTTCCTCCTGTTCTCCCGTTCCTTCTCCTCTCTTTCCTCACCCTTCCCTTCTTTGACTGTCTTTCCATTTAGCCTGCCTTCCAGCTTTATTAGAACTCGCCACTGCCAACTGACCATGACCTACTCACCAAGGACAACCTGGCATGGCCAACTTTTCCTGGGACAACTCGCTGTAGCTAACTCTCCATGGAACAAGACTTACACTAATATCAAAGAAATGGTGGCATCACATCATTAAAGAAAGGGTTCAGAGAGATAGGATAACGGTTAGATTATCCTTTCTTTTTAGATTATTTTAAATAATTACATTGAATAGTTGAATTGTCCCGCAGTGTGTTTTCTCATTGGGCACAGAAAGTTTTCACGTGGCAATTTGGCCAGGGCCAGGTGGCCCAGTTGGACTTTATCTGCCCTAGGACAATCCTTACTTACTTACTTTACTTTATTTCGTATTTCTAGACCGCCCCCTCTCCCAAAAGGGACTCGGGGCGGTGTACAGTCAGGCTAAAACACAAATAGGATGCATATAAATAAATACATAAATACATAAATACAGAAATGGAGGAGGCTATATAAAACTGTACCTTCAAGTAAAGTATTAAAAGCAGTATTTAAAAACAACCCCTAAATATAACCCCAAAAAATTGAATTTAAAATAATTACCCATGAAATTCCCCAATTAAATATCTGCCAGGAGGTAAGATAAAACTATGAGTGGGCCAGGCCAATCTCAAGGCCTTGTTAACTTGCTGAATCAGAACTTGATCCTGGTTCTTTCTCTTTTTCAAGGAGAAAAGTTGGCCTCATTATTGACTACACCAAGTACAGTATAATATTTCCCATACTTGGATTTCTATCCCCCTCTTGGAAATTGTCTTTTCGTAATGTTTGCTCTTTCCGATATTCACCACACCTTCTGAATATTTGCCCGGGCTTGTTCTGGAGTTGAATTGGACTAAATACAGATAATTTGTGGGCTACTTTTTATGTTTTTCATTTTTAGCTTCGAAAGTTTTAACCCCGTCTGTCTCCTCCCTTTCCCCACAGAGTCAGTTCCACAGAAATGCCACTCTAGGCCAAGTACCTCTCAAGCCATCAAAGGATCAGTCATTCCTTCATTTCTTCAGAAAGACTTGGATTTTACTGTTTGTGTATCAGGTTTCACCAGATCTGCATTTATACCACTGTTTTTTTCCACTACGTGTAAAACTTTGCTTTTCTCCATGTTAAAATATATTTTATTAGATGGTGCCCATTGTTCAACTCTGCCAAGGTCCTTTTGGATCCTGATCTTGTGTTCTGGAGTGTTCCCTGCTCCTGCCATCTTAGTGTCATTTGCAGATATGATGAGTTTCTAGTTATAGCTTTGTTTCTTTCCAGATTTTGACAGATCTCTTTTTCCACATCTTGCCAGGTATTGATGACAGGCTGATTGGTCTCTAGTTTCCAGGGTCTGGTTTTTGTTTTTGTTTTTGGGAATCATCTTGCTTAGTTTAATTTTTATTTCTAGTCTGTCTTTTAAGGAGTTGTTTTCCATAGAGTTGGCCATAGTTCCTTGCAAACGCTTGAACAATGCACTTCCAATCCTGGATATGTTCCCTGTTGCTTAGACTGCAGCTTTCGGTGACTATAACTCGACTTTTTGTCAGATGCATATAAAAATACACAATTTCCTCTCCTTTCCCTTCTTTGACTGTTTTCCATTTAGTTTGCCTTCCAGCTCCATGACAACTCTCCACAGCCAGCTCACCATGACCTGCTCACCAGGGACAACCTGTCATGGCCAACTTTTCCCGTGAGAATTCGCTGTAGCCAACTGGCCATGGAACAAAACTTACACTAATATCAAAGAAACGATGGAATCAAATAATTGAAGAATGGATTCCATTAGAAAGGATAACAGAACAATGAATCAGGGGAACAACTTGCTCCCAGAAGTTGGGGATGCTCCAACACTAGACCTTTTTAGGAAGAGATTGGAGAACCCTTTGTGGGAAATGGGATAGGGGATTCTGCCTGACCTCCAAGGTCTCTTACAACTCCGTTATTCCCTTATCGGTTCTGCTCTGCTTGGATGCAACAGGAGGGACAAAATGAACCACGAATGGCAAAAAGTAAGATAGGTTTTAGATTATTTTAAATAATTACATTGAGTTGTCCCACAGTGCGTTTTCCCATTGACCACAGAAAGTTGTCACGCGGCAATTTGGCCAGGGCCAGGTGGCCCAGCTGGACTTTATCTGCCCTAGGACAATCCAACCTCAAGACCTTGTTAACTTGCTGAATCGGACCTTTATCATGGTTCTTTCTCTTTCTCAGGCAGAAAAGTTGGCCTCATTTTTGACTACACCAAATATAATATTTTCCATAGTTTGATTTCGATTCCTCCCTTGGAAATTGTCTTTTCGTAATGTTTGGTCTTTGCTGATATTCACCACACCTTCTGAATATTTGCCTGGCCCTGTTCTGGAATCGAATGGGACTAAATACAGATAATCTGTGGGCTACTTTTTAAGTTTTTCATTATTAGCATCCAAAGCATTAACCCCGTCTGCCTCCTCCTTTTACCCACAGAGTCTGTTCCACAGAAATGTCACACTTGGAATGCCCTGCCCTGACCTTCCTTTTCTTCTATCCAGAAATATAAAAAATCTGGTTGGCCTCCATCTGAACATGTGGAACAGCTGGACTTTATGAGCCGTTGGGTATATTCAACCACAAACTGATTCTCCCTTTGTTAAATAAAAGTGTTTCTTCTCCTTCTCCTTCTCCTCCTATTCCTCCTTCTCCTCCTCCCCCCTTTCCCCCTCTCTTGGCTGAAAAGTTCTACTTGAAGGACCAACCGACCAATCGCTTGGCCATGTTGCTTCTGTGGATCCTCTCCCTGGCTGCCTCCTTTCTCCTGCCTGCCACTGGGGAGGTCGGGAGCAGTTTCCAACACTGCCCTCAGTTCTTCTTGGGTGGAACACCCCCCCAACCTGGCGCCACTGAATCCAGCCAGAATCTGCCACTCCTATATGGGCAGCTATCGATTTGCCACAATGTACGACAATGATGGGCGCATCCCTCTGTTCTCAGCCTATAAATATCTTCCCGGTCGAGGTACATCACAGGTACATTCTTACTTTGAAACTAAGCCTTCATGAAATGGAGGTCACCTAATAGAAGGGGTCTCAAACTGGATGTCTTCAAGGGCTGGATTAGCATTGCAGTTGTCCTCTGTGAGCCGGCCAGAACGGGGAGGGACGGACGGACGGCAGATTGGACCAATCCTTTGGTATTTCCAGGGCCCCATAGGCCAGATCTAAGCCCTTGAATTTGACACCACTATCTTAGAAGGACAGTCACTGGATAGGAAATAAGACAAGACAGTGGATTTAAGAATTATTTGTACATGATTAATCTCAGGAGCTTTTAGAAGCTTGGCTGTAAGAATTCTGCTGTCCAAGTTGGTGAGGTCTCCCTTCCATCTTTCCCCAAAGAAGCAAACTCAGGGTGCCCAGAACCCCAAATTTCAAGCGGAAGCAATGTGTATTCTCTGCTACAGCAGAGTTTCAAGCAGGCTCCCCCAGAGGGTCAGTCAGGGGCCTCCATTTCCAGATTTCCCAGAAAGTGCCCCAAATACACAAAGTGCCATGGAAGCGTATCCCACACCCGATTCCCTGGTTGACTCAGGGTAGATCTTTAACTAGATTCAGCTTATTTGATTCTGTCTTGTGTGAATGCTAATCAGGCGCATTGCTTGATGTTCCATATTCATAGCTTGCACTGCCTGGCGATCATCAGAGAAGAAGCATGGAATCAGAACAGACCTGTTGAATCAACCCCAATGAACTTGCAAAAAGCCAGGCTGTATGGAGCGATTACGTCAACGCTTTCCTATACGACAAGGGACAGTTGGCACCAGCATCCCACCAACAGTATGAGGATAGCAAAGCTGCAACCTACACCTTAACCAACGTCGTGCCCCAGTATCACGAACTCATGAATGGAGAATGGGACGATTTTTTAAGAAGTTTCAGAGAGAGTACAGCAGGATGCCGTGAAACCTATGTCATTGTGGGCGTGGTGCCTGGTCACGATTCCATCTCTGGTGGCCGAGTGAATAAGCCCAGTCATATCTGGGCTGCAGTTTGTTGCCTGACCAAATGGGAACAAAAGCAGTCTTGGGGAGTCATTGCTGAAAACAATCAGGATAAGGTAGAAAAGTTTAGCCTCAAGAAGCTGGAAAGTGAACTGAATCGCAAATACGGGAAGGGAGAAATTGATCTTTTCAATGGCGATTGCTATTGATGAGATTAATAATCAATGAGGTCATTCTCTGTCTGCAAAACAGAGTCACAGACCCCCTCCCCCCAAAAAGCAAAGTATATCCGTAGCAGCTTAGTTCTTCAACCTATGGAATCAATGCAGTTATTATAATCCTAGTTTGATTTGTATCATTTTTTGGGGCTCAATCTTGTGAAAATTCAGTCTGTTTGATTAGTTTCTGGTTCAGATTATGGAGCAAAGCCAGAAAATAAATTAATCCAATAATGAGATGAAGGGTGCAATGATGACACAGCTAAAACGGTGTCTTGTTTATCACAGTTCGGGTGGGCTTTCTGATTTCAACCCATTTATAACTTGTTGGGAAAGAAACTGCAGTGAGGAGGAACAGTTGTCAGTCGTTGCACTGTGTGGGTGGGAAGAAGATCTTTAGGAATCAAATTTCATCTCATGCTAAACGGGGCTTAGATTTGACACAGGTCGTTCTCAACTTACAACCATTTTGAATGGTTTGAATTTATGACAAGAAGACTAAAAAAATTACTTACAATCTATGTATGACTGTTGCAGTGTCCCATGTTCAAAATGTGGATGTTTGACCTGTATCTACAATGGTTTCAGTATCACGGAGGTTGTGAAAATTGGATGTGACCAAGTTCACCATAACATCGCTTAGTGACAGAGTTCCACTTCCAATTGTGGTTGAAAGCTGATGCTGTCTGTACGTAACTGCTTGAATGATTTCTCCATCGCTTTCTTAGTTCTGCAATAAACCTGCTTATCAAAGATCTGTGTCCTTGTGTCACTTTACAGTACAATCAATCTAGAAAAACTTGAACATTCAATTTGCACAGTATAATCCATCAGCCAATCAGTCAATTGATAAATTGATCGATCAATCAATCAGGGGTATTTCTAGGGGGGAGGAGCAGAGAAATAGCACATTGCCAATATTTCCAGGTTTTTTTTTTCTTATGTTGGCCTTGATTGATTGATTAAAGGTCATTAAATTGGTCTCCCTCCTGCAAGGCTTGCAAAGATGTTCCCAAATATATCACTGACGTGTTGGAAGTGCAAAAAATAATACGGGACTTACTACCATACATGGTGGCCATGCGAGATGGCAAAAAAATTCTGGACCCAATTAGAAAATGACACGAAGAAATAACGGGGGATCATATCAACCGGAAGCTGTAAATATTTTTATTAGGTATAACAACAAAAAAGTATAGCAGAGAAATGTTGTATCTAATTCTACATATTATAACTGTGGCCAGAATAACGTATGCCTAAAATTGGAAGAACAATGCAGTACCAAAGGAAGATGAGGTGATAAGAAAGATTTTAGAATGCATGGAGATGGACAAATTGAGGAAGGAAATACAAGGAAAGGCGGAATCAGAATACTATTTAATTTGGGGGAAATGGTATAAATGATTAGATGACAGAAATAAGAAATAGGGAAATGTAAAATAACAATGTAGTAGAAAGTTAGGACACAGTGATAAGATAGGAGTCAATAAAGTTAAGATAGAGGGATTAAATGATAGTGGGAACATAAAGTATAATATAGATACAATGATATTTTGATATAAACAGCTAAGTATAAATAAATGTGGAATAGTAAATAAAAATGGATAATGAATAAGGGGACCACGAATGTAAAATATAAATACATATTACATTACATTACATTATTATAATTATAAAAATACACGGATATGGAATTGCTGCATGATGTATGATGGAACTTCTAGTTCCTGTGTTCTTTTAAGTCATGTGTTTGTTGATGTGTTTAAAATAACATTTTTATAAAATAAAAGTTGGTGTCAGATCTGTTATAAGCCAAGTCACCGAGACAGATGCAGGCTTCCATCCACTCCTTCATTTCTCTGCTATCCTATGAGAAATAGCCCTACAAGGGCTGGTAAAATCTTGGGATCTTGGGTCTTGGGATTTGATTTGGAACTGCCAAAGTCCTTCTCCCCAGAGAGCATCTTGAGGTAAATCTCTGAGCACACGGCGTACAGGGAAGAAAATGGCGGGAAAACAAGGAAACGCCCCTTTTACGCCCATAGCAACCAATCACAGCTCAGATTGCTTCACGCAGGAGCCAGCACTCTTCAATCAATCGACCACAACTGTGTGTTCAGGCTCCCTGCACATCCCTTCACAGCTCCAGCTACTAAATGGAAATACATCTTAACACAAATATTGTGGAAATCGATCCTTGTTGTTATACAACTGGCAGATTCTGGCTGGTTTTATTGGCACCATTTTGGGTTTTTTTTTTTCCACCCAAGAAGAATTAATTGTAGGGTCTGAAACGGCCCCCCAGCTCCCCAGTTGCAGGCAGGAAAAGGGGAGAGTGGTTGATGGTTCCTTGATCCGGGTGTTATTACCTCCCTAAATTTTACAAGTAAAGTTTTATTTTATTTTTTGTTACAAATTTTAAATTCTTTTTGTAAACAAAGTGTTGTCCAGGTTTTCCCCCTTTTACATTCTCTCATATACGTAATTCATTTTACATCATATTACCATTTCCAATTTCAGCCGTATCATTTTTGAACTTCCCATATTTCCACCTTAAAACTGATTTTTCTTAACACATAAACAACATCATTTTTGCCCCTTCAAAAAAGAAACCAAATTTATCATTTCATTTTCCATTTTTTATTCTATTTTCTATAGGTAGCATATATCCTCAAATTCAATTTTAATATAGTAAGCATTTTACTCAATTAGTTAACCACAATTAGCAATGTGACTGTAATTCCCTCACTTCTTATTTAGCTGTAGATCATTAACAGAATTAACATATTTCATTTTATTCTACTAATATATCCTTTCTTTCCCTTCCTCCTTTTTTAACCATTTTCTCTTAGCTCGTCTCTTACTCTCTTAATTAATGTTCCACCATTAATTTTCTGGTTGTCCTTTTATCCCACACTCTTAAATTCCTTTTTCCCACTTTTTTTCTTTCTACATCTTTTCTTCTGAATTTTTCAGTCATTCTTCGATAAATTATTTGGATAACCCTCCCTGGCATTTTTCTTTTCCGCTTCCCACTATTTCTCTTTTTGTTTTTGAGTTGTTCCTTTTTTTAAATATCATTTCCATTTTTTCCTCTCTGCTCTTTCTGTATCTGTAAATCTCAACAAGGTTGTCTAACTGATTTTTATTTTCAGCTTTTTTTCTACAGTGTTAGCTTTTTGGATCTCATTTATGTTCCTATTTGTCAGTTCCTCTCCTATTTCCTGTTCTATGTGTTTCAACGGTTGTTCTGGTTCTTTAATACCTTTTAATGTTATACGAGCATCTTTTAACATTTCCAGAAGTTCTTCATACATACAATACAATACAATACTGTAGCAGAGTTGGAAGGGACCTTGGAGGTCTTCTAGTCCAACCCTCTTCCTAGGCAGGAAACCCTACACCATTTCAGACAAATGGCTATTCCATTTGTCTGAAATTAGTCCTACATCCCACACTCCATCTTCAAGTTTAACAAAATTTTAATACCTTTATATTTTAACTCCAATTAATTAAGTTCCTCTTCTTGTTTCCAGATTTTTCCAGCTTTAATATCCAGTCCCAAAGTAGTACAATCCACTTCAAAAGTCTTTTTACTTTTTTTCTCAGCCATAACAAAACAAAGTCAGATGATAAGGAAAGAGTTGTACACTCAATAAAATCCTTTGTATTTTTCACTTACTGTATCTTTTCTTTGTTCAAGGTCAGGTTTTTGCAGCTCGGCTTTATTTCAAAATGCTGCTGTGCTTTCCTTCCTCCAGTAGATGGCTTTTACGTTCCCACAATACAGTTAAATCAATATCTTGTCAAAGTTTTCAGAAATCAAAAACTCTAAATCTACACAGAAATATTATCCTCTTTTCTCCAAGTCTTATCTTTTGTTGTTTTAAATTTCTCCGATTCCAATTATACTAGCCACAAACTTCTTGGGCCGTAACTGTTTCCCCCCCCCCCCTTCGTATTCCAAGTATCACTTAGCCGCTGTTTTCTGGACAAATTTCTTAAGCTCCAATTTTACATTTCTTTACCTTTGGGTTGGCCAGTCTTCCTCCCTAATTGTTAAAGGAGATCTTCATTTACTGTACTGTACGATTGACTCCAAGGGAGGCGGTGGTTCAGTGGCTAAGACACTGAGCTTGTCGATCAGAAAGGTCGGCAGTTTGGTGGTTCGAATCCCAACAGTGCGTAATGGTGTGAGCTCCTGTTACTCGTCCCAGCTTCTCCCAACCTAGCAGTTCGAAAAGTATGTAAAAATTCAAGTAGAAAAATAGGGACCACCTTTGATGGGAAGGTAACAGCATTCCTTGCACCTCCGGCGCTTAGTCCTGCCGGCCACATGACACTCCAGGGGAAGGATGCTGCAAAATCTCCATTCCCTCCCCACTCCAGGGGTAGGATACTGCAAAATCTCCATTCCCTCCTCACTCCAGGGGAAGGATACTGCAAAATCTCTATCCCCTCCCCACTCCAGGGGAAGGATACTGCAAAATCTCCATTCCCTCCCCACTCCAGGGGAAGGATACTGCAAAATCTCCATTCCCTCCCCACTCCAGGGGAAGGATACTGCAAAATCTCCATTCCCTCCCCACTCCAGGGGAAGGATACTGCAAAATCTCCATCCTCTTCCCACTCCAGGGGAAAGATGCTGCCAAATCCCCATTCCCTCCCCACTCCAGGGGAAGGATGCTGCCAAATCCCCATTCCCTCCCCACTCCAGGGGTAGGATACTGCAAAAAACCCATTCCCTCCCCACTCCAGGGGTAGGATACTGCAAAAAACCCATTCCCTCCCCACTGCAAGGGAAGGATACTGCAAAATCCCCATTCCCTCCCCACTCCAGGGCTAGGATAGTGCAAAAAAACCCTTCCCCCCCCCACTCCAGGGGAAGGATACTGCAAAATCCCCATTCCCTCCCCACTCCAGGGGAAGGATGCTGCAAAATCTCCATTCCCTCCCCACTCCAGAGGTAGGATACTGCAAAAAACACATTCCCTCCCCACTCCAGGGGAAGGATACTGCAAAATCCCCATTCCCTCCCCACTCCAGGGGAAGGATACTGCAAAATCTCCATTCCCTCCTCACTCCAGGGAAAGGATACTGCAAAATCTCTATCCCCTCCCCACTCCAGGGGAAGGATACTGCAAAATCTCCATTCCCTCCCCACTCCAGGGGAAGGATACTGCAAAATCTCCATTCCCTCCCCACTCCAGGGGAAGGATACTGCAAAAATCCCCATTCCCTCCCCACTCCAGGGGAAGGATACTGCAAAATCCCATTCCCTCCCCACTCCAGGGGAAGGATACTGCAAAATCTCCATTCCCTCCCCACTCCAGGGGAAGGATACTGCAAAGAACCCATTCCCTCCCCACTCCAGGGGAAAGATGTTGCCAAATCCCCATTCCCTCCCCACTCCAGGGGAAGGATGCTGCCAAATCCCCATTCCCTCCCCACTCCAGGGGAAGGATACTGCAAAATCTCCATTCCCTTCCCACTCCAGGGGTAGGATACTGCAAAAAACCCATTCCCTCCCCACTCCAGGGGAAGGATACTGCAAAATCTCCATTCCCTCCCCACTCCAGGGGAAGGATGCTGCAAAATCTCCATTCCCTCCCCACTCCAGGGGAAGGATGCTGCAAAATCCCCATTCCCTCCCCACTCCAGGGGAAGGATACTGCAAAATCCCCATTCCCTCCCCACTCCAGGGGAAGGATACTGCAAAATCCCCATTCCCTCCCCACTCCAGGGGAAGGATGCTGCAAAATCTCCATTCCCTCCCCACTCTAGGGCCACTCAAGAGGTGGTATTTTCCGGTTCTCCAAACTATTCAAAATTTCCCCTACTTGATCTTAACAACCTGTCAGAACCTGCTGAATTTCACCCCTGCTTCAATGCCAGTTTGATGTTTTTTTGAAAGACTCTTTGAATGTTGTGATGTAGAAAAAGTCCATTTCGATTGGGAAGGAAAGTTGGGTTCTGACAGCTGGAGGTTTCTGATTGCACCATTGCTAAGAGAATTACAGGGTTTTTTTTAATGCTTCAGATGATCAGGAGTCTCTAAGAGATAGACCTTGAATGCTTTTATTACTTTTATTCATTTATCCATACTACCCTGTTACCCTTACTGTTGAGGCTTTCGGGGCTCCCCTTCCTTTGGGGGTTTGTACAATGCATCATGGAAGGACTGGTATCATTTTGCCTATTCCGTCTCTGTTTTGATAACCCCAGCTGCTTCTTCGGGGGGGGGGGGAGGGACTGAACAAGAGAACTGAAAGTTTAGAGGTCACTTTCCCAGCCACGCCCTTGCAGCTCCTCCAGCTCCACCTTATGACCTTCTTCAGTTCCCTTGGGCTATCCCCCCCCCAGAAAAGGGAGAAGGGGGAAGCTGCCTTAGCAAGAGCATTGGGAGGAGCCCCTCCTGCTTCCTCCTGTTCTCCCGTTCCTTCTCCTCTCTTTCCTCACCCTTCCCTTCTTTGACTGTTTTCCATTTAGCCTGCCTTCCAGCTTTATTAGAACTCGCCACTGCCAACTGACCATGACCTACTCACCAAGGACAACCTGGCATGGCCAACTTTTCCTGGGACAACTCGCTAACTCTCCATGGAACAAGACTTACACTAATATCAAAGAAATGGTGGCATCACATCATTAAAGAAAGGGTTCAGGGACATAGGATAACGGTTAGATTATCCTTTCTTTTTAGATTATTTAAATAATTACGTTGAATAGTTGAATTGTCCTGCAGTGCGTTTTCTCATTGGGCACAGAAAGTTTTCACGTGGCAA
The DNA here is from genome assembly GCA_029891615.1 of Natrix natrix natrix. Lineage (NCBI taxonomy): Eukaryota > Metazoa > Chordata > Lepidosauria > Squamata > Natricidae > Natrix > Natrix natrix. Next base: position 126,194 of record JAKRSK010007343.1, read on the forward strand.
TTTGGCCAGGGCCAGGTGGCCCAGTTGGACTTTATCTGCCCTAGGACAATCCTTACTTACTTACTTTACTTTATTTCGTATTTCTAGACCGCCCCCTCTCCCAAAAGGGACTCGGGGCGGTGTACAGTCAGGCTAAAACACAAATAGGATGCATATAAATAAATACATAAATACATAAATACATAAATGGAGGAGGCTATATAAAACTGTACCTTCAAGTAAAGTATTAAAAGCAGTATTTAAAAACAACCCCTAAATATACCCCAAAAAATTGAATTTAAAATAATTACCCATGAAATTCCCCAATTAAATATCTGCCAGGAGGTAAGATAAAACTATGAGTGGGCCAGGCCAATCTCAAGGCCTTGTTAACTTGCTGAATCAGAACTTGATCCTGGTTCTTTCTCTTTTTCAAGGAGAAAAGTTGGCCTCATTATTGACTACACCAAGTACAGTATAATATTTCCCATACTTGGATTTCTATCCCCCTCTTGGAAATTGTCTTTTCGTAATGTTTGCTCTTTCCGATATTCACCACACCTTCTGAATATTTGCCCGGGCTTGTTCTGGAGTTGAATTGGACTAAATACAGATAATTTGTGGGCTACTTTTTATGTTTTTCATTTTTAGCTTCGAAAGTTTTAACCCCGTCTGCCTCCTCCCTTTACCCACAGAGTCAGTTCCACAGAAATGCCACTCTAGGCCAAGTAGCTCTCAAGCCATCAAAGGATCAGTCATTCCTTCATTTCTTCAGAAAGACTCAAGGGTTCTTGGATTTTACTGTTTGTGTATCAGGTTTCACCAGATCTGCATTTATACCACTGTTTTTTTCCACTACGTGTAAAACTTTGCTTTTCTCCATGTTAAAATATATTTTATTAGATGGTGCCTATTGTTCAACTCTGCCAAGGTCCTTTTGGATCCTGAGCTTGTGTTCTGGAGTGTTCCCTGCTCCTGCCATCTTAGTGTCATTTGCAGATATGATGAGTTTCTAGTTATAGCTTTGTTTCCTTCCAGATTTTGACAGATCTCTTTTTCCACATCTTGCCAGGTATTGATGACAGGCTGATTGGTCTCTAGTTTCCAGGGTCTGGTTTTTGTTTTTGTTTTTGGGAATCATCTTGCTTAGTTTAATTTTTATTTCTAGTCTGTCTTTTAAGGAGTTGTTTTCCATAGAGTTGGCCATAGTTCCTTGCAAACGCTTGAACAATGCACTTCCAATCCTGGATATGTTCCCTCTTGCTTAGACGGCAGCTTTCGGTGACTATAACTCGACTTTTTGTCAGATGCATATAAAAATACACAATTTCCTCTCCTTTCCCTTCTTTGACTGTTTTCCATTTAGTTTGCCTTCCAGCTCCATGACAACTCTCCACAGCCAGCTCACCATGACCTGCTCACCAGGGACAACCTGTCATGGCCAACTTTTCCCGTGAGAATTCGCTGTAGCCAACTGGCCATGGAACAAAACTTACACTAATATCAAAGAAACGATGGAATCAAATAATTGAAGAATGGATTCCATTAGAAAGGATAACAGAACAATGAATCAGGGGAACAACTTGCTCCCAGAAGTTGGGGATGCTCCAACACTAGACCTTTTTAGGAAGAGATTGGAGAACCCTTTGTGGGAAATGGGATAGGGGATTCTGCCTGACCTCCAAGGTCTCTTACAACTCCGTTATTCCCTTATCGGTTCTGCTCTGCTTGGATGCAACAGGAGGGACAAAATGAACCACGAATGGCAAAAAGTAAGATAGGTTTTAGATTATTTTAAATAATTACATTGAGTTGTCCCACAGTGCGTTTTCCCATTGACCACAGAAAGTTGTCACGCGGCAATTTGGCCAGGGCCAGGTGGCCCAGCTGGACTTTATCTGCCCTAGGACAATCCAACCTCAAGACCTTGTTAACTTGCTGAATCGGACCTTTATCATGGTTCTTTCTCTTTCTCAGGCAGAAAAGTTGGCCTCATTTTTGACTACACCAAATATAATATTTTCCATAGTTTGATTTTGATTCCTCCCTTGGAAATTGTCTTTTCGTAATGTTTGGTCTTTGCTGATATTCACCACACCTTCTGAATATTTGCCTGGCCCTGTTCTGGAATCGAATGGGACTAAATACAGATAATCTGTGGGCTACTTTTTAAGTTTTTCATTATTAGCATCCAAAGCATTAACCCCGTCTGCCTCCTCCTTTTACCCACAGAGTCTGTTCCACAGATATGTCACACTTGGAATGCCCTGCCCTGACCTTCCTTTTCTTCTATCCAGAAATGTAAACAATCTGGTTGGCCTCCATCTGAACATGTGGAACAGCTGGACTTTATGAGCCATTGGGTATATTCAACCACAAACTGATTCTCCCATTGCTAAATAAAAATGTTTCTTCTCCTTCTCCTTCTCCTCCTTCTCCTCCTCCCCCCTCCCTGCTCTCTCTCTCTCTCCCCCCATCTCTCTTGGCAGAAAAGTTCTACTTGAAGGACCAATCGACCAATTGCTTGGCCATGTTGTTTCTGTGGATCCTCCTTTCCAACACTGCACTCAGTTCTTCTTGGGTAGAACCCCCCCCCCAACCTGGCGCCACTGAATCCAGCCAGAATCTGCCAGTACTATATGGGCAGCTATCGATTTGCCACAATGTACGACAATGATGGTCGCATCCCCCTGTTCTCAGCCTATAAATATAATCCCAGTCCAGGTACATCACAGGTGGATTGGAAGATTGAACCACAGATAAAATGAGTTCTTACTTTGAAACTAAGCCTTCAAGAAATGGAGGTCACCTAAGAGAAGGGGTCTCAAACTGGATGTCTTCAAGGGCTGGATTAGCATTGTAGTTGTCCTCTGTGAGCCGGCCAGAAGGGGGGACGGATGGACAGACGGCAGATGGGACCAATGCTTTAGTATTTCCAGGGCCCCATGGGCCAGATCTAAGCCCTTGAATTTGACACCGCTATCTTAGAGGGACAGTCACTGGATAGGAAATAAGACAAGACAGTGCACTTAAGAATTATTTGTACATGATTAATCTCAGGAGCTTTTAGAAGCTTGGCTGTAAGAATTCTGCTGTCCATGTTGGTGAGGTCTCCCTTCCATCTTTCCCCAAAGAAGCAAACTCAGGGTGCCCAGAACCCAAAATTTCAAGCAGAAGCAATGTGTATTCTCTGCTACAGAAGAGTTTCAAGCAGGCTCCCCCAGAGGGTCAGTCAGGGGCCTCAGTTTCCAGATTTCCCAGGAACTGCCCCAAATACGCAAAGTACCATGGAAGCGTATCCCACACCCCATTTCCTGGTTGACTCAGGGTAGATCTTTAACTAGATTCAGCTTACTTGATTCTGTCTTGTGTGAATGCTAATCAGGCACATTGCTGGACGTTCCATATTCATAGCTTGCACTGCCTGGCGATCATCAGAGAAGAAGCATGGAATCGGAACAGACCTGTCGAATCAACCCCCATGAACTTGCAAAAAGCCAGGCTGTATGGAGCGATTACGTCAACGCTTTCCTATACAACAAGGGACAGTTGGCACCAGCATCCCACCAACAGTATGAGGATAGCAAAGCTGCAACCGACACCTTAACCAACTTCGTGCCCCAGTATCACGAACTCATGAAAGGAGAATGGGACGATATTTTGGGAAGTATGAGCCAAAGTCCAGCAGGATGCCTTGAAACCTATGTCATTGTGGGCGTGGTGCCCAGTCAGGAATCCATCTCTGGTGGCCGAGTGAATAAGCCCAGTCATATCTGGGCTGCAGTTTGTTGCCTGACCAAATGGGAACAAAAGCAGTCTTGGGGAGCCATTGCTGAAAACAACCAGGATAAGGTAGAAAAGTTTAGCCTCAAGAAGCTGGAAAGTGAACTTAATCGCAAATACGGGAAGGAAGAAATTGATCTTTTCAATGGCGATTGCTATTGATAAGATAAATAATCAATAAAGTCATTCTCTGTCTGCAAAACAGAGTTCACAGACACCCCCCCCCAAAAAAAAAGCAAAGTATATCCGTAGCAGCTTAGTTCTTCAACCTATGGAATCAATGCAGTTCTTATAATCCTCGTTTGATTTGTATCATTTTTGGGGGCTCAATCTTGTGAAAATTCAGTCTGTTTGATTGGTTTCTGGTTCAGATTATGGAGCAACCCAGAAAATAAATTAATCCAATAATGAGATGAAGGGTGCAATGATGACACAATTAACACTTTTCAGTCAATTGCACTGTGCTGGTTGGAAGAAGATCCTTTGGAATCAAATTTCATTTCACGCTATATAGGGCTTCGATTTGACACAGGTCGTTCTCAGCTTACAACCATCTAACAACTGTTTGAATTTATGGCAACACTAAAAAAAACTACTTACAATCTATGCATGACTGTTGCAGTATCCCATTGTCCCATCATCAAAATGTGGCTGTTTGGCCCGTATTTATGATGGTTGCAGCTTCCCGAAGGTTGTGGAAATTGGGTGTGACCCACTTCACCATAACATCGCTTAGTGACAGAGTTCCAGTTCCAATTGTAGTTGAAAGTTGATCCCTCTCTGTACGAAACTGCTTGAATGTTTTCTCTCTCGCTTTCTTAGTCCTTGCAATAAACTTGCTTATCAAAGATCTGTGTCCTTGTGTCGCTTTAGAGTACAATCGATCTAGAATAACTTGAATATCCGCTTTTGCACAGTATTAGCAATCAGCCAATCCCTCAATTGATAAATCAATCGATCGATCGATCAATCAGGGGTATGTCTATGGGGGGGGCATGGAAAAAGCACATTGCCAATAGTTCCAGGTTTTTTTTTTCTAATGTTGGCTTTGATTGGTTGATTTCATGTTATTAAGATGGTGTCAGATCTCTTATAACCCAGGTCGCCTAGAGAGATTCAGGCGTCCATCAAGGCCTTCATTGTTCTGCTATCCCAGGACAAATGGCCCCACAATGGCTGGTAAAATCTGCACCCCAATCTTTCCCACAGGCAGCCCCCCACAGTCAGGGCCACTTAGTCATTAGCTGTCTCCCAATATCTCCTTGGCTGCCCCAAAGAAGAGGGAGTCAGCAGCCCCAGTCCCTGGATTGGGGAGGGGGGAGGGGGGAGAGAGGAAGCGTTTTCCTGCAACTTTGAAAAAGGGAATGCACAGAAAAGCGGAAGAACGAATGAGAAATCTCCCTTCTGCCACATCATCGGTCTCCGGGCAGAGTCTTCCTTGACTTCACCTGATGGAGGAGAGAGTTCGGCGGAAAGAGAGAAGCGGAGAAAGTGGGAGGGGGGAATATTTTCAGCCACACCCTTGCAGCTCCTCCAGCTCCACCTTATGACCTTCTTCAGTTCCCTTGGGCTATCCCCCCCCCCCCAGAAAAGGCAGAAGGGAGAGGTTACCTTAGCAAGAGCATCGGGAGGAGCCCTTCCTGCTTCCTCCTTTCCTCCTGTTCCTTCTTCCCCTTTCCTCACCCGTCCTTTCATTTGTGTGTTCACCATTTAGCTTGCCTTCCAGCTTTATCACAAGTCGCCACAGACAACTGATCATAATCTACTCACCAAGGACAACCTGTCATGGCCAACTTTTCCTGGGACAACTCCTTGTAGCCAACGCTGTAGCCAACTCACTGTTGCTAACTCGCCATGGAAGAATACTTCCTTAGTAGCAAGGGGCTTATAGTTTGCTCTCTTGAGCGTGGAACTAGACGTAAGAATTCTATTGGCCTCATTGTTGACTACACCAAATATAATATTTCCCACACTTTCTGTTCCTCTCTTGGAAATTGTCTTTTTGTAATGTTTGCTCTTTGGAATGTGACCAGATATCCACCACACCTTCCTAATATTTGCTCGCCCCTGTTCTGGAATTGAATGGGACCGGGACTAAATACAGATAATCTGTCGGCTAATTTTTAGCTTCGGGTTATCATCTTCCAAATCTTTAACCTGGTCTGCCTCCTCCCTTTACCCACAGAGTGAGTTCCACAGAAATGCCACTCTAGGCCAAGTACCTCTCAAGCCATCAAAGGGGCAGCCATGCCTTCATTTCTTTGGAAAGATAACAGGAAGTAGCCAGAATATAAATCTTGGAGCAGGGGCCTCGATCTGCATTGTGACTCCTCTCTCTCTACTTGACTCCTTCTGGTCTCCAAGCAAGAGACTGGTTGCACCTGTGAGTATTCTGCTGGGGAAGCCACTGTGGGATGCTTTGTTATGGGCTGCAGCCTTGTGAAAACCATCTTGTGCAAATGCTTGAATTATGCACTTTCCGTTCTGGACACAGTCACTGTTGTTTGTATAGATGCAGCTTTTGGTTACTACGACTCAATCTTCTACCAGAAGCACAAGGATTGTTAAATTAATAATGGTTAAGGTGGGCAAAGAGGTTTAACCATCTAGTCCTCTTGCTGCCATGAAGCACAGACAGGAAATGCCCCCTAATATCTGGGTTTCTTGCCTGTGGATTTGTCAGATAAAGAGGCGATAGAACTGCTGGGTAGAATTGCACATCAGGCAACAAAACCTTCATGGAAAGCTCAATTGACCCAGAAAGCTACACTGGTAAGACCACACTTGGAATACGGAGTCCAGGTCTGGTCCCCACGATACAAAACAAAGGCCGACACCCTAGAAAGAGTGCAGAGAGGGGGAACAAAGATGATGTGGAGTCTGGAGGCTAAATCATGTGAATGATACTTGGAGAAATTGGGTATGTCTAATTTAAAAAAGAGAAGGACTCGGGGTGACATGAAAGCCATCTTCCAGGACTTGAGGGGTTGTCACAGCAAGGTGGGAGTCAACTCATTCTCCAAAGCACTTCAGTGATGGGGAAGGAGAAGATCCACACTGTTCAATGTGGGGAAAGAGGTACAAGGATCTAGTCCACTGGCTACCAGGGCTATCAATACTTCATCAAGTAGAAACGAGCCCTCAATATCTGGGTTTCTTGTCTGTGGATTTGTTAGACACAGGGACGGTAGAACTGGTGCAACACGTTTCATGTAACCTTGAGATGCATTCATAGACTTCTCCTGGGCCCTAGGAACAAGGATCTTGTCATCTTCTCTCTTGAGAGACTGACATTCGCAGTTTGCAATCAAGTCCAAAGAATTGCCCATCCCTGCTTTAGAGGGCACCGAATAATATTCATTGAAGAGTGTTTAAGAAATTATTCCTTGGCCCATCAGCAGCAGGGAAGAATCGAGTCCAGGGGCAGTATGATAAGAGCAGCTCCCGGGAGGCAGGAATAATTTTATGGGCCTGTTATTTATTTACTATTACTTTAGAAATAACTGAAAGCGGCAAATGTATTTAATGCTCCTTCCTCCTGTTTTCCCAGCAATAATATCTCTGTGAGAGATAGTGATTGACAGAAAGTCATCCAGTCAGCTTTTAGGCCTAAGGTGGGACTAAAAGTCACCATCTCCTGATGATTGGCCCAAAGTCTCGCAGCTGGCTTCCATGCCTAAAGCAGGATTAGAACTCAAAGTCTCCTTTCTCTAGCCCAGCGCCTAAACTACAACACTACATTGGCTCTCTCTAGTACCTGAGTGGCCATTTTGTTGCCTTGTTGAAAAATTCTGTCTAATAATACTGAAGAAGGGAGTTGGGCAGTGGTGGGATTGAAATCATTTAATCCCCAGTTCTGTCAGAGTTTTGGCAGCCTAACTACTATTACGAGAGAGACCGAGGAGCAAAACACAGCACACAGAGCCTTCAGAGAATTAATAGTTGTTCATATACAGAAATATATACAGACAGACATGTGGTTAAATAAAATCCCTTACCCTTCAGCTCGCACACAAGCAGAGAAATGAAATACACGATGAGAGAGAGATGGACACCCGCTAATGACCACCTCAATAGACAGACCTGGGTTTGGGGTGTTGGCTTCCGCAGCTTTACCACTGCCTTCCACACAATCAGTTCTACAGAAAGGTCGGCTAAGTCAAATGTCACCAGGACAGTTAAGGGTTTATTCCTTCAGACATGGAAGAGAAAAGTTCAATCTTGGAGCAGAGCCCATAATCTTAAAATCAGTTGTGCTCAATGTGGGCAAAGAGGTTTAAGCATCTAGTCCTCTTGCTACCAGGGTTTTCAATACTTCTCCATGAAGCAGAGAAAGGAAACAACCCTCAGTATCTGGGTTTCTTTCTTGCCTGTGGATTTGCCAGACCTGGAGGTGATAGAACGGCTGCCCCAGAATTCATGCCGCCTTGCGTTGAATTGATAGAAATGCAGATTCCTCTGCCTTAGAAGCAACGGTCTCATCTTTTTCTCTCTGGGGAGAAGGACATCGGCAGTTCCGAATCAAATCCCAAGACCTGCATATCTTTGGTTTAGAGGGCACAGAATAATATTCATGGGAAGGGGGTTAAGAAACGGATGCTTGGCCCACCAGCAATAGGGGAGAGTCGAAGTCTAGGGACAGTAGTATAATACAACTGCAGGAAGGCAGAAATAATTTCGTGGGCATGTGATTTCTTTTTTATTACTTTATAAATAACTGTAAGTGGTAAACATAAAGAATAGAATAGAATAGAATGGAATGGAACAGAATTAGAATTAGAATTAGAATTAGAATAGAATAGAATAGAATAGAATAGAATAGAATAGAATAGAATTCTTTACTAGCCATTGGATACACAAGGAAGTTTTCTTTGGTGCAAATGCTCTTTGGTGCATATCTAATGCTCCTTCCTCTTATTTACCCAATGACAACATCCCTGTGACGTGGTTTGGGCTGAGAGAGAGTGAGAGATCCAAAGTCATCCAGCTGATTATGCCTAAGGCGGGACTAAAACTAGAACTCACCTTCCCTTCCCTTCCCTTCTCATCCTCTTGTCGTCTTTCTTCCTTCCTGTCCCTTCCTTTCCTTTTTCCTCTCCCTTTTTCTCTCTCCTCTCTTGTTCCTTCTTTATCTATTCACCTCTTCCCTTCCCACACCATCCTTGTTCTTCCTCTTCTGTCATCTGCCTCTTCCTTCTCCTGAGCTGGGCCTTTCCCATCAAATTCCTCTTTATTCCTAAGAGCCTCTTTGGGAAACCTTTCCCTTCCCTTCCCTCTGTTACCTTTTCGCTTTCCTTTCTTCTCATTTTCCTCCCTCCCTCCCTTTCTTTTTTTCCTTTTCCTTTCTTTCCCCACTCATCCCTTCTTTCTCTGTCTACCAGTTCTCTTCCCTTCTCACATTCCCATTCTTCCATCCAGAAGTGTAAATAATTCTCGCATTGATCATGGAACTTGGCTAAATCAAAATTCCCTCCCTCCCTCTCCCCCTTCTCTGTAGAAACATTCCACTACAAGAACCAACTGACAAAGCACACGGCCATGGGGCTGCTGTGGATCCTCTCCCTGGCTGCCTCTTTTCTCCTGCCTGCAACCGGAGAGGTGGTGCAAAGTTTCAATGTATGCAAGCAGTTCTTCTTGGATGGAAAAGTTCCCGAACTGGCACCAATGAATCCGGCCAGAATCTGCCAGTTGTATAAGAACAAGTATCGGTTTGCCACCATGTATGACAAAAGTCGGCGAATCCCCCTGTTCTCAGCTTATAAATATCAACCTGGTGAGGGTGAGAGACCAGATGAATGGATGATCGAACCGCAGGTAAGAGGAGTTCCTATCCTGAAGCTAAACGTTCATCAAATGGAGGCCACCTGAAAGCAACAGTCAGTGGTTAGGAAATAAAGCAAGATGGAGAATTTAAGAGTTTTTTTTACACATAATTATTCCCAGACTTCACCAGTATCTCGGCTGTAAGAATTCTGTTCACCTCACTGTCCACCTGTCAACTCTTAAAGTTGCCATGGTGAGGAAAGGGGGGAACGCATTCCACGCATAGTTTCGGCTAGAGTCGGATCTCAGATTACTGCAGCAGGTTTGGGATGGGTGTACCTCATTGGGGAATGTGATTTAAGACACAGACTGAGGGGAGGGAAGGAATACGGGTAAAGTTCAGCTATAATTCAAATGAGGCTCAGACGTGACTGCATAAAGTCTTGACAAATGGTGCTCCTAATAAATGACTAATTTTCTTTTGAAGCTTGGCTTGAGACTCATGAATCAATTAGGGCATCTTTCAGAAACCTGACATCACTTTGGCAAAGTCCTACTTCCATTTGATTATTTCCCCAAAGAACCAAGTTCAGAGATCATCCCGAAACCACTTCAAGCTCAATCAATGTGTATTCTCTACTAGAGTTCGGCTTAAAATGGGCTCCCCAAGAGGGTCAGTCAGGGGCCTCAATTTCCAGAATTCCCAGAAACTTCCCTATTGTCTGGGATGGCTGGAAGATGCTCTCCAACCTGTCTTTTCAGAGTATCCCACACCCTGTTCCCTGGCTCACTCACCCAGATTCAGGGCCCTTGACTCACCATTGTGGAAATGCTAACCAGACACACTGCTTGTCCTTTCTTATTCCTAGCTTGCCCTGCCTGGGGATCATAAAAGAAAAAGTATGGAATTGGAAGAGACCTGTAAGATCGACAGCAAAAAGCTTACAAAGAGCCAGGCTGTTGAACGGGATTACAGAGAGGGGGTTCTTTATGACAGGGGACACATGGTGCCACCGTCCCATCAACCAGATCAGGAAAGCAAAGATGCCACCTTCACCTTAACCAACATTGTGCCCCAGTTACGCCGACTCAATAATGGACAATGGAGAACATATGAAGAAACTATAAATGCAGAAGGATGCAAGGATATATATGTCATTGTGGGTGCAGTGCCCGGGAATAAATCCATCAATAACAGAGTGAACGTACCCAGTCATATCTGGGCTGCAGGTTGTTGTGTGCTTCAAAAGAATCGCAGAAGATCCTGGGCTGTCATCGCACAAAATAATGAGGATAGAGTAGATCATCGTACATTGATGGAGCTGCAAGAACAACTTGCTACTCTGTACAAGAAGAAAAAAATTGATCTTTTCAATAATGCTTGTAACGAAGCTCAAATCTGAGTTCACCAAGCAAAAGATAGCAAAGTACAAACCTAGGAGCTTAGCTGTTCCACATATGGAAATAATGCAATTAGTTTTAATCATCGTTTGATCTGTAGCTTTTTGGGGGGGGGGGGTCAATGTTGTGAAAATCCAGGGTGTTTGATTAGATGATGGAGCAAACGCAGAAAATCAATGAGTCCAATAATCAGATGAAGGGCAAAGTGCTGACGCAGCTAAAACAGGGTCTGGTTTATTAGCGTTCAGAGGTTGGGTGGAGTTGATGTGATTTCAGCCCATGTACAACTTGTTAGAAAAGAAACCGCAGTGAGAAGGAATGATTTTCAGTCCATTGGACTGTGTGGCAAGGAAGGGGACCTATAGGAATCAAATTTTATTTCATGCTGAATAAGGACTTCTATTTGATACAAGTAGTCCTCAAATTGCGACCGTTTCTCTTTGAAATTATGACAATGCTGAAAAAAGTGTCTTGCAAGCAATCCTCGCACATATGACTGTTTCCATGTTCCTGTGATCCTATGATCAAACCATGGATGGCAGGTATTTATGGTGCCCCAAAGTCACCATTTGCAATCTTCCCAGGGTTCTTCTTCGAAGCGAAACCAGCAGGAAGATGGTTTCACTGTATGACTGCAAATCAAAATGGCTGTAAAATTGGGTCTGACCCACTTAACAATGTTATCTCTTAATGACGAGGCTCCAGCTTCAATTGTGGTTGTACGCTGAGGACTTCCTGTACATAACTGCTAGAATTCTTTCTCAATCATTTCCTACTTCTTGCAATAAACTTGCTAATTAAAGATTTGTGTCCTTGTGTGACTTTCAGTATATCAATCCAAAAACGTTTCATCATTCTATTTTGCACAATATTATCAGTCATTTATTCAACCAATCAATCAACCAATCAGGGGTATGTGTATGGGGGCTGCAGGGAAGAGACACATTGCTAACAGTTCCAGGTTTCCTCCCTATTTTGGCCTTGATTGATTGATTGATTGATTGATTGATTGAATGCCATTAATTTGGTCTGTCATGAATCTTCACAAACAGAGATGGGTGATGGAGTGATCATCTTGGTCCAATAATCCTGAATTCTTGAGTTCTTCACTTAGAAACCTCTGGATCCAATGTGGATTATGTCCAAAGAATTGTCCATAGTAGTGGGGCCTTGAAACAATTTTTCCTTTGCAAGTTCAATTCCACCTTCCAAAACAGAGAATCTAAACTGGAGGGTAAAAGAAGTGGATTCAGTTTTCTGACCCTGGAAAAGATCCTGGCAGAGGCCAAGAGCAAGTCAGTTTCACACTGTTGCTAAAAGAAAGCATTGATTTCTTCATATCCTCAGCTGGAGTCAATCTTAAGGTAAAGGTTCCCCTCGCATATATAGGTGTGCTAGTCATTCCCGACTCTAGGGGGCAGTGCTCATCTCTGTTTCTAAGCCAAAAAGCCAGCGCTGAATGTAAACCACGTGACCATGGGGATGCTGCCATGGTCATAAGTGCGAAAAATGGTCATAAGTCGATTTTTTCAGCGCTGTTGTAACTTTGAACGGTCATTAAGTGAAGTGTAGCAAGGACTACCTATATAAACCTACAAGTACATGTCAGTGTCTCTGGCTTCGTTTGGACATCTGTTGTGCAATTCCCTGACGGTACAACAGAGATTGGCGCATCCTCATATTTTTGGTATATAACTATCAATCTGGTGGGGCCGGAAGAAGACATGACTGGAAGATTGAACCGCGGGAAAAGGAGTTTCTGTTTTATAGATAAACGTCCATGACATGGAGGTGACCTTAAAGAAACAATCAGAGGAAATATGTCAAGACAGTGAACTTAGAAAACTTATTTCCTCATAATTAATCTCAGGGTTCACCCGGAGCTGGGCTTATAAGAACAATTTAACCAGTGGAACAGCTTGCCACCAGAAGTTGTGGCTGCTTCATCCCTGGAGGTTTTTAAGAAGAGACTGGACAGCCACTTGTCTGAAATGGTGTAGAATCGAATGTTTGAGAAGAGGGTTGGACTAGAAGACCTCCAAGGTCCCTTCCAGCTCAATTCTGATTCTGAATTCTGTCCGCCTGTTTGACTACACCTTATATTGTATTTCCCACACTTTGATTCCTCTTCCTCTCTTGGAAAATGTTTCTTCCTTGACGTTTTCTCTTTGCAACTTGGCCTGATATCCACCACACTTTGCTGATTTTTTTACTAGCCCCTTCTGGGGAATGTCAAGGGACAGGTGCCAGATATAGGTGATCCGAGGGCTGCTTTTTAGCTTTGGGGTGTTGGCTTCCGCAGCTTTACCACTGCCTTCCACAGAATCAGTTCTACAGAAAGGTCGGCTAGGTCCAATGTCACCAAGACAGTTAAGGGTTCATTCCTTCAGACATGGAACAGAAAAGTTCAATCTTGGAGCAAAGGCCCTTATCTTAAAATCAGTTGTGCTCAATGTGGGCAAAGAGGTTTAAGCATCTGCTCCTCTTGCTACCAGGGTTTTCAATGTGATTTCTTTTTTATTACTTTATAAATAACTGAAAGCAGCAAACATCTCTCTCTCTCTCTCTCTCTCTCTCTCTCTCTCTCTCTCTCTCTCTCTCTCTCTCTCTCTCTCTCTCTGTGTGTGTGTGTGTGTGTGTGTGTCTGTGTCTGTGTCTGTGTCTCTGTGTCTCTGTGTGTGTGTGCTTCCAGGCCCAGAGGAGGAATCGGAGGAAGCGTTGATCTCGGACTTTGGAGGTGGGAAGGGAAAGAATCAGCGGCAGCACCAATGGGGATTCTCCCTGCTTGAGCGTCATCGGTCTCCGGGCAGAGTCCTTTGGCACTTCACCTGAAGGAGGAGGGAGTTCGTCAAAGAGAGCGTGGGAACCAAAACTGGATGCAGGATTGGGGGAGGGGCATTCCCAAGGAGGAAATGAGTGTGTGCGCGTGCGCGTGAAGGCGCTCCAGGACCCCCAGCCAGCCGGCTCCCCAGGCAGCCCGCTCAAGTCTTCACTGGCTGAGGGGCTGCGCCTCCCCTTCAGTAACCCACTGCAGCCCCACTCCTCGTCCGATCTGGGTGGGAGGGCAAAAAGTAGTCCACCCTCCCCTCAGGATCGGCCTGAGCTGCCCTTGAACTGCGCCCCCCAAGACTGAAAATGTTCCCCCTCCCGCTTTCTCCGCTTCTCTCTCTGCGCAGAACTCTCTCCTCCATCAGGTGAAGTCAAAGGAGACTTTGCCTGGAGACCGATGACGCGGCAAAAGGGAGATTTCTCATTGGTCCTTCCACTTTTCTGGCCTCTCCCTTTACCGAAGTTCCAGGAAAACTCTTCCTCTCCCCCCAATCCAGACCCACCGATTTCGCCTCTGGGGCTGCTGACTCACTCTTCTTTGGGGCAGCCTCGGCGATATTGGAACACTGCTAATGACCGAGTTGCCCTGACTGCGGGGGGCTGCCCGTGGGAAAGATTGGGGTGCAGATTTTACCAGCCCTTGTAGGGCTATTTGTCATAGGATAGCAGAGCAATGAAGGACTTGATGGAAGCCTGCATCTATCTCGGTGACCTGGCTTATAACAGATCTGACACCAACTTTTTTTTAATAAAAATGTTATTTTAAACTCATCAACAAACCCATAACTTAAAACAACACATACATCATGCAGCAATTTCGTTTCCGTGTATTTTTATAATTATAATAATGTCATAATATAATAATAATGCAATGTAATGTAATATATATTTATATTTTACATTCATGGTCCCCTTATTCATTATCCATTTTTATTTACTATTCCATGTACTATTCCACATTTATTTATACTTAGCTGTTTATATCAAAATATCATTTTATCTATATTATATTTTATGTTCCCACTATCATTTAATTCCTCTATCTTAACTTCATTGACTCCTATCTTATCACTGTGTCCTAACTTTCTACTACATTGTTATTTTACATTTCCCTATTTCTTATTTCTGTCATCTATACCATTTTCCCCAAATTAAATAGTATTCTGATTCCGCCTTTCCTTGTATTTCCTTCCTCAATTTGTCCATCTTCCTGCATTCTAAAATCTTTCTTATCACCTCATCTTCCTTTGGTACTGCATTGTTCTTCCAATTTTAGGCATACATTATTCTGGCCGCATTTATAATATGTAGAATTAGATACAACATTTCTCTGATATACTTTTTTGTTGTTATACCTAATAAAAATACTTAAGGCTTCTGGTTTATATGATCCCCTGTTATTTCTTCGTGTCATTTTTAAATTTGGTCCACAATTTTTTGTTGTCATCTCGCATGGCCACCATGTATGGTAGTAAGTCCCGTATTATTTTTTACAGTTCCAACACGTCGGTGATATATTTGGGAACATCTTTGCAAGCCTCGCAGGAGGGACACCAATTTAATGACCTTTAATCAATCAATCAAGGCCAACATAAGAAAAAAAAACCTGGAAACATTGGCAATGTGCTATTTCTCTGCTCCCCCCCCCCTAGAAATACCCCTGATTGATTGATCGATCGATTTATCAATTGACTGATTGGCTGATGGATCATACTGTGCAAATCGAATGTTCAGGTTTTTCTAGATTGATTGTACTGTAAAGTGACACAAGGACACAGATCTTTGATAAGCAGGTTTATTGCAAGAACTAATAAAGCGATAGAGAAATCATTCAAGCAGTTACGTACAGACAGCATCAGCTTTCAACCACAATTGGAAATGGAACTCTGTCACTAAGCGATGCTATGGTGAAGTAGGTCACACCCAATTTTCACAACCTCCGTGATACTGAAACCATCGTAGATACAGGTCAAACAGCCACATTTTGACCATGGGACACTGCAACAGTCATACATAGATTGTAAGTAGTTTTCTTTTAGTGTTGCCATAAATTCAAACCATTCAAAATGGTTGTAAGTTGAGAACGACCTGTTTCAAATCTAAGCCCCATTTAGCGTGAAATGAAATTTGATTCCTAAGGATCTTCTTCCCACCCACACAGTGCAACGACTGACAACTGTTCCTTCTCACTGCAGTTTCTTTCCCAACAAGTTATACATGGGTTGAAATCAGAAAGCCCACCCGAACTGTGATCAACAAGACACCGTTTTAGTTGTGTCATCATTGCACCCTTCATCTCATTATTGGATTAATTTATTTATTGGGTTTGCTCCATAATCTGAACAAGAAACTAATCAAACACCTTGAATTTTCCCAAGATTGTGCCCCCAAAAATGATACGGATCAAACTAGGATTATAATAACTGCATTGATTCCATAGGTTGAAGAACTAAGCTGCTACGGATATACTTTGCATCTTTTTTTGCTCTGTGAACTCTGTTTTGCATACAGATTATTAATTATTAATCTTATCAATAGCAATCGCCATTGAAAAGATTAATTCCTTCCTTCCCGTATTTGTCATTAAGTTGACTTTCCAGCTCCTTCAGGCTAAACTTTTCTACCTTATCCTCATTATTTTCAGCAATGGCTCCGAAGGACTGTTTTTTGTGCTTTTTGGTCAGGCAACAAACTGCAGCCCAGATGTGACTGGGCTTATTCACTCGGCCATCAGAGATGGAATCCTGACCGGGCACCACGCCCACAATGACATAGGTTTCAAGGCATCCGGCTGTACTTTGGCTGATATTTCTTAAAAAATCGTCCCATTTTGCATTACTGAGATTCTGAAACTGGGGCACGGTGTTGGTTAAGGTGTAGGTTGCAGCTTTGCTATCGGCATACGGTTGATGGGATGCTGGCGCCAACTGTCTCTTGTCGTATGGGAAAGTGTAATCTTCCGATACAGCCTGGCTTTTTGTAAGTTCACGGGGGCTGATTCCAGAGGTGTTTTGCGATTCCATGCTAATTCTTTGACGATCGTAAGGCAGTGCAAGCTATGAATATGGAACGACAAGCAATAGGCCCAATTAGCATTCACAAAAGACGCTAACAACTACGCTGAATCTGGTTAAAGATCTACCCTGAGTCAACCAGGGAATGGGGTGTGGGATACGCTTCCATGGCACTTTGCATATTTGAGGCTGTTTCTGGAAAATCTGGAAATATGGTCGTCCAGGCCATCAACAGGGCACGAGGGGGCGTGCGTGGGGGCCCCATCCTGTCTTTGCCAGCAGAGTGCTGCAGGAGGGGCTGTCCCATCTGACATCCGTCTCCCCCTCCCTCCTGGCTGGCTTGCAGAGGACAAATAAAATGCTGATCCAGCCCTCAGAGAAATCCAGTTTGAGACCCCTTCTCTAAGGTGATCTCCATTTCATGAATGTTTAGTTTCAAAATAGGAACTCCTTTTACCTGTGGCTCAATCTTCCAATCCGCTGGTGATTCACCTGGACCAGGATGATGTTTATAGGCTGAGAACAGGGGGATGAGCCCATCCTTGTCGTACATTGTGGCAAATCGATAGCTGCCCTTATAGTACTGGCAGATTCTGGCTGGATTCAGTGGCACCAGGTTGGGGGGGTTTCCATCCAAGAAGAACTGACTGCAGCGTCTGAAGCTGCTCCTCACCTCCCCAGTTGCAGGCAGGAGAAAGGAGGCAGCCAGGGACACAATCCACCGAAGCAACATGGCCATGCGATTGGTCGGTTGGTCCTTCAAGTAGAATTTTTCTGCCAAAAGAGAGAGAGAGAGAGAGAAAGAGAGAGAAAGGAGAGAGAGGAGGAGGAGGGAGGAGGGAGGAGGAGGAGGAGGAGGAGGAGGAGGAGGAGGAGGAGGAGAGGAGGAGGAGGAGGAGGAGGAGGAGGAGGAGGAGGAGGAGGAGGAGAAGAAGAAGAAGAAGAAGAAGAAGAAGAAGAAGAAGAAGAAGAAGAAGAAGAAGAAGAAGAAGAAGAAGAAGAAGAAGAAGAAGAAGACACAACACTTTTATTTAGCAATTGGAGAATCAGTTTGAGGTGGAATATATCCAAGGACTCATAAAGTCCAGGTGTTCTACTTATTCAGATGGAGGCCAACCCAATTTCTGGATAGAAGAGAAGGAAGGGCAGGGCAAGGAAGGGAAGGGAAGGGAAGGGAAAGGGAAGGGAAGGGAAGGAAAAGCGAAGGGAAGGGAAGGAAAAGGGAAGGGAAGGGAAGGAAAAGGGAAGCTTTCCCAAACAGGCTCTTTTTGAGAGAGGAGGGAGAACAGGGATAGTGGAGAGTGAATTTACTGCATCAAATAGGGAAGCAAACAGAAGCAGAACCAACCTGAGGGTCTGTACATTTAGGGAATGGGTGGGGGGTCCTTCAAGTTTTTCATTCTAGACTGGATGATTGTCCTGGATGCTCCAGCCAGAATTCTCCCAACAACCCAAATCATCTAGAAAGCAATAGCTTACGGAAGCCCCTCTTCTGAGAGCTTGGGGGGGCTGTTGCCAGGGGGTTTTTCCTGCTGCTTCAGCCCCCCCAGAACAATTTCCCCACTGACATCCAGCTTGCCTTCTTACGGCATTCATGAAATAAGGAGAGACGGAGGTTTTCTCCAGAAACCCTGTTTGCCAGATGTTCAATGCATGAACCTCTTTGCCCACATTAACTATTGCTAACAATGTTCACGAGTCCCACAAAAAGAAAAGATCACATTGAAAATGGTCTTATATGGAATCAACAGGTGAAGCTGTCTGGGGTCTTAAGAGAATAGCAGAAGCCCTGACAAAACCTGGTTGCTGTAAGGGCCCATCATCCACTATCCATTATCCTGGGGGAGACCTGGAGGGTCTTACAACTTACAACTCAGCTTCCTCTTATCTTTCTTTCTGGGCATCTTGGATCCCCTTCCACCTAGTCCAGTTATCATTTTATTTTCTGCTCAGGATTGTGAGAACATTTTGTAACCCACAAAATGAAGATTATGTTTGAGGTTGTCCATCTGTGGTTCCTTTCAGAGTGCTCCTGGGGGCTGGAGAGGGAAGAAATGAGCAAAAAGGGCAGTTTTTTTGCTCAATTTCCCCCCTCACCCCCCAGTCCCCAGAAGCACTCTATAAGCCTCCAAAAGGCTACCTATGCCCTTTTTTGACAAAAAAATGGGCCCATTTTCCTGAGTTGACTCCCTCCCTGCTGTGACAATCTCTCAAGTCCTGGAAGATGGCTTTCATGTCACCCCGGGTTCTTCTCTTTTTTAAATTAGACACACCCAATTCCTCCAAGTATCATTCACATGTTTTAGCCTCCAGACTCCTCATCATCTTTGTTCCCCCTCTCTGCACTCTTTCTAGGGTGTCGGCCTTTGTTTTGTATAGTGGGGACCAGACCTGGACTCCGTATTCCAAGTGTGGTCTTACCAGTGTAGCTTTCTGGGTCAATTCAGCTTTCCATGAAGGTTTTGTTGCCTGATGTGCAATTCTACCCAGCAATTCTATCGCCTCTGTGTCTGACAAATCCACAGGCAAGAAACCCAGATATTAGGGGGCATTTCCTGTCCGTGCTTCATGGCAGCAAGAGGACTAGATGCTTAAACCTCTTTGCCCACATTAACCACATTAATTAAACAATCCTTGTGCTTCTGGTAGAGGATTGAGTCATAGTAACCAAAAGCTGCATCTATGAAACTACAGTGACTGTGTCCAGCATGGAAAGCGCATAATTCAAACATTTGCACAAGAAGGTTATGACAACGGCTGCAGCCCATAACAAAACATCCCACAGTGGCTTCCCCAGCAGAATACTCACAGGTGCAACCAGTCTCTTGCTTGTAGACCAGAAGGAGTCAAGTAGAGAGAGAAGAGTCACAATGCTGATCGAGGCCCCTGCTCCAAGATTTATATTCTGGCTACTTCCTGTTATCTTTCCAAAGAAATGAAGGCATGACTTTTCTTTTGTTGACTTGACGGGTCGTTTGTCTAGGGCAGTGCTTCTCAATTATTTTCTGTCATGCCCCCCCTAGGAAGAAGAAAACATTTCGCGCCCCCCCCCCCCCGCGCGACTGTAAATAGTATAATTTGTCTATAAAATTGTTATAAGTACACCTCTGCATAACATAGCACACCGGTCTTTCCTCGTCTCCCACCGTAGTCACATGCTTTCTTTCCTCTTTCCCTCTTACTTGTCTATCCTTCCTTCCACCCTCCCTTCCTCCTTCCCTTCCTTCCTGCCTCCCTTCCAGTTCCCTCCTTCCTCTTTCCCCCTGCCTGCCTGCCTTCTTTCCTCTTTCCCTATCCTCCTATCCTTCCTTTCTCCCTCCCTCCTTCCCTGCCTCCCTTCCAGTTCCATTCTTCCCTCCTTCCTTCTGCCTCCTTCCTGCCTGCTTGCCTTCTTTCCTCTTTCCCTCTTGCTTGTCTATCCTTCCTTCCACCCTCCCTTCCTCCTTCCCTTCCTTCCTGCCTCCCTTCCAGTTCCCTCCTTCCTCTTTCCCCCTGCCTGCCTGCCTTCTTTCCTCTTTCCCTATCCTCCTATCCTTCCTTTCTCCCTCCCTCCTTCCCTGCCTCCCTTCCAGTTCCATTCTTCCCTCCTTCCTTCTGCCTCCTTCCTGCCTGCTTGCCTTCTTTCCTCTTTCCCTCTTACTTGTCTATCCTTCCTTCCACCCTCCCTTCCTCCTTCCCTTCCTTCCTGCCTCCCTTCCAGTTCCCTCCTTCCTCTTTCCCCCTGCCTGCCTGCCTTCTTTCCTCTTTCCCTATCCTCCTATCCTTCCTTTCTCCCTCCCTCCTTCCCTGCCTCCCTTCCAGTTCCATTCTTCCCTCCTTCCTTCTGCCTCCTTCCTGCCTGCTTGCCTTCTTTCCTCTTTCCCTCTTGCTTGTATATCCTTACTCCCTCCTCCCCTTCTTCCCTCCCTCCCTGCCAGCAGCTCCTCCAGCATCCCAGCTGGAAGCAGCAGCACAACAGTCGCCGTTACCAGGGGCGAAGGGGTGGCGGTGGCAAGATCGGGCGACCACCGCCCCTTTGTCCCTTCCCCAACAGCGGCTGTTGCGCTTCCGCTTCCAGACGGAATGCTGGCGGGGAGGCGAGCTACCTGCATAAAGACGCCGCTGAGGGCATGGCAGAATATATCCCGGCTTGAAGTGGCAGCGCTGGGGACTGCTCAGAGACTCATCAGAGCCGCGGGCTGGAGCTGTGCAAAAAGTCTGCTTGGGCTGGGGGGGGAAGGGAGGGAAGCCTGGGACAGCCATGCTTCCCTCCCTCCCACCCCCGCCCGAGCAGGCTTCTTGCACAGCTCCAGCCTGCGGCTCCAATGAAAATCCACAGTCCGAAGTGCTGCCACTTCCAGGCGGGATATATTATGCCTCGCCCACGCCGCCGCCGCCGCTGCACCCAGATGGAAAGGGAGCCTTTGCGCCCCCCTTTACGGAGCCTCGTGCCCCCCCAGGGGGGCGCGCCCCACTATTTGAGAACCACTGGTCTAGGGTGACATTTCTGTGGAACTGACTCTTTGGGTAAAGGGAGGAGGTTAAATATTTGGAAGCTCATAACCCAAAGCTAAAAAGTAGCCAACAGATTATCTGCATTTAGCCCCAGTCCCATTCAATTCCAGAACAGGGCCGAGCAAATATTAGGAAGGTGTGGTGGATATCTGATCACCTTCCAAAGAGCAAACATTACGAAAAGACAATTTCAAAGAGAGGAATAGAAAGTGTGGGAAATATTATATTTGGTGTAGTCAACAATGAGGCCAATAGAATTCTTACGTCTAGTTCCAGGTGATCCCTGAGATTAATTATGTACAAATAATTCTTCTATCCACTTTCTGGACATATTTACTAACCTCTGAGTGCTTCTCTATCCTCATTTCATGAATGTTTAGCTATAAAATAGGAACCCTTTTACTGCAGTTCAACCTTCCAATCATTTCCACTTTTGGTCCCACCAGGTTGATGTTTCTATGCTGAGAATGTGGGGACGCACCACTCTGTCTCATCCCTTGTGGCAAATGGATACTTGTCTTTGTACAACTGGCAGATTATGGATGGATTCATTGGCACCAGTTTGGGAGGTTTCCCAACCAGAAAGAACTGCTTGCAGGGTCTGAAACTGCTCCCCAGTTGCAAGCAGAAGAAAGAGGCAGCCAGGGAGAGGATCCAGAGCAGTGACATGGCCGTGTGTTTGGCTACTTGGCCTTTGTAGATGAACCCTTCTGCCTGAGAAAGAGAAAGAACGATGAAAAAGCTCAGATTTCGCAAGTTAACAAGGCCTTGAGGTTGGACTGGCAGGAAAGAAAACGAAAGGAAAGGAAAGGAAAAGGAAGAAAGGAAAGAGGGGAGGAAAAAGAAAGGGGGGGAGAGAGAGAGAAGTGAAGAGGAAGGGAACTCAAATCAGACTCAAACAGGACTTGACAGCAGGAGCCTAAGCTGATGAGGATGAAGAGCAGAAGAGAGGAGGAAGAGCAGGGATGGTGGTGAGGTTGATGGTGGTTTCTCATGGTGGTTGACACCTTCCAACCTACTTCTTCAAATATCCAGTTAGGGTCAACTGGAGCATTGCTTGCTACTGAGATAGCAGAGCCCTCTTCAGGAGACACAGGGAGGCCAACCACACACAGACACAACCCCCCAAAGGCCGTCTCTTTTCTTCTCCTTTCATTGTCAAAGTCTCAGTAAGAGGGAAAAGATTCCTATTACATGAGGCTGGAGAAGTAGCATGGCTGCCTAGGAAGGTAACCAGCATCTCCTTGGATTCATTTACTCCGCAGCAGAGGGATCTGACCAGAGGAATGTCAGAAGGATTCTATGCTGGTGGGCAATTCTGGTAGTTGAAGGCCATTTCCCTTAAAATTGGAAAGGGTGAGAGATGCTGATCTAGGCAATCTGTCATTGGAGATTCTCAGTCCTCCAGGTGACGGTTGCCTCAAAGATGCTTTGCAAAAGGAAACTGGACATTTTTTCTTTTTTCCTTGAAAAGATTTCGCTCGTGACCCAAGAAGCTTCTTTGGTTCTCGGCCAGTGATTTGGGTCGAGATCATTAGTGATCCAGGGAACTTGAAGTGACACGTAAAGTCAGAACATCTACACCTGGAAACGTTCCCATCAAAAGACTCCTTATATAGTAAGAGGTTTCTGGCAAGAAGGGATATCCAAATCCATTTCCTCTAGAGCAGCTTCTGTGAAGGTCTATCAGACTGTTGACCTCTGCATTGCGTACAAATGAACAACCTGATAGTGAATAGAGTCCCTGCACACTCCTGCCACAATCCGTCATTCGCCCAAGATACCGTCAGAGCTCTGAGCTACTTTGCTGTCAGAGAACAACGAGGACTGTGGTGTGGTTTACACATCCTGTCAAGCTTAGCTTTGGTTTAGGGATAATCAGACCCTGGACTCCACCCTTCCACGTTGCCCGTGGGCCAAGGAACAATTATAAGCCCCTTGCTACTAAGAAAGTATTCTTCCATGGCGAGTTAGCAACAGTGAGTTGGCTACAGCGTTGGCTACAAGGAGTTGTCCCAGGAAATGTTGGCCATGACAGGTTGTCCTTGGTGAGTAGATTATGATCAGTTGACTGTGGGGAGTTGTGATAAAGCTGGAAGGCAAGCTAAATGGTGAACACACAAATGAAAGGACGGGTGAGTAAAGGGGGAGAAGGAACGGGAGAACAGGAGGAAGCAGGAGGGGCTCCTCCCAATGCTCTTGCTAAGGTAACCTCTCCCTTCTGCCTTTTCTGGGGGGGGGGGATAGCCCAAGGGAACTGAAGAAGGTCATAAGGTGGAGCTGGAGGAGCTGCAAGGGGGGGCTGGGAAAGTGACCCATAAACTTTCAGTGCTCCTGTCTAGCCCCCCTCCCCCAAAGAAGCAGCTGGGGCTTGTCAAGGGGTCTAGGAAGCCCCCCCCTCAGAGGCTCCCATCCCTGGACACCTCTGGAAAAGCCAGGTGTTGGCTCCTGTCTGCCCCTCCAGCCAGAAGGACCTTCTTTGTAGGATTCGCTGATTAGGATCGATTGTTATAGAATTGCACCACATTTACTAAGAATGTACAATAGAAGGAAAAACAGAGGCTTTGAAATTGAGAAATTTCACTTTGTATTCTGCTTCATTCAAAAGAGTTTTTTTCCTTTCCTTTTCCCCCTTTATCCTACACTCCCTGTTAGATATTAACATATATCGGGATAAGTCTTCCCTCAGGTCCGCTCCTACAGCGGGAAACAGGTATTCCTCTGATTGGTCAATGGGCGTGCCCCATCCCTATAAAAGGGGAACCCTCCGACCACAGAGCAAGCTGGATCACTACTACTACTAATAAAATGAGCTGTTGAGTTACTTCGTGTCCGCAGTCTGTCTCTCGTTGCCCAGATCTAACATTGGCGACGAAGGTGGGATTGAGAGACAGATAGGACGAAGAACGCTACTTCAAGAATCTCCGGATTTGATCCAGCCCAGGAATTCGGCAGAAATTCCGGCAGCCATCTCAGATCACCGCAGCGCGGCAAATTCAAACTGAGAAGATGGCGATGCATGCTCCCCCCGCTCCTTTCGACCCAGCAACCGACGAATGGGAAGCCTTCATGATTCGCTTCGAGTGTTTCCTCGAAGCAAATGAGTACACGGGGATCACCGATGCAAGAAAGAAAAATATCTTCCTCGGCTACTGCGGAAAGGAAGTCTTCAATACGGCCAGAGACCTCACCGCGCCTACTCCAATACAAGCAGTACCATGGGCGACGCTGAAACAAGCCTTGGAAACACATTACGCGCCAAAACCGTCCCGCCATGTCAGCCGCAAAGAATTCAACATGAGGACTCAAAAGGCGGGAGAATCCATTAACCAATTTGTTGCAGCTCTACGAAGAATAGCAGCCCACTGTGAATACAGGGATTTGGAAGAGCATATCTTAGAGCAATTCATCTGTGGGGTAAGAGACATTTCGTTGCAAAAGAAACTATTAGCCAACCCGAATCTAACCCTACAGTCAGCGTTGAACAAAGCAAGAGCGTCGGAATCAGCGGAGAAATCAGCAGTGACCATACAACGAAGGGTCAGCGAAACCCAGCCAGCACCGAGACAAACCAGAGTCCACTACGAAGACGCAAGCCCCGACTACGTGGATCCCGAGTTCGAGGACAGTCACCTGATGCAGAGCAGTCACTGGAGGCCTGGGGGAAAACCCGGATCCCGTTTGCCGCCCTGCGCAAGCTGCGGAGGGAATCACCCCAGGTCTACTTGCAGGTTCAGGAACGTTGTTTGTTCGCACTGCAACAAACTTGGGCACATCGCACGAGTGTGCCGGAGCGGAGTCCCTGCCTCACGGCAGCCACCCATGTACCGCCAACAGAAGCCCAACCCAGGGGCTTGGCGAAATCAAAAAGGGCGCCCAGAGAGAAATCCACAAGTGTTTACCCAGAGAGAAACTTCCCAAAGAGCTGAACGAGCGTATTCCCAGAGAGATTACTCACAAGAAAGTGAGCGAGCGTATCCCCAGAGAGAATTCACACAGAGAGCTGAAAGAGCGTTCTACCAAGACGCTCAACGAGAGTATTCTCAGGATGTAGACGATGAGATAGAGTTGACCCAGAGAGAGGAGTTGCGAACGTATCTCACCACGATACATCAGGTCCGCCCTAAGCGGCCCAAAAGGCTGAAAGTCACAGTCCTCTTGGAGGGCTCACCCTGCGAGCTGGAAGTTGACACAGGATCAACCCTGACAATCATTTCATGGGCATCCATGAAACAGGCCATTCCCAGCCTCAGAAAGAGCCAACTGCGCGCTCCAGACGTCCTGCTACGAGACTACCAGGGGAACCAAGTCCCCATCGTGGGCCAAGGCACATTCCACATCCAGTTCAAAGACATCGAAGCCCAGCTGCCCGTGACCATCTCCAGCGCGCCATTGCAGAACCTCCTGGGGCTTGATTGGTTTGAAGCCCTGGGATTAGAAGTCACCGGAATCAACGCCGTGAGAAACAGCAGCGCTGAAAAGATCTTTAAGGAGTTCGAGGATGTGTTCAGCTCCGGTCTTGGTAAGTATGTGGGCAAACCAATATCATTTAATTTAGACCCCAATGTGGCGCCAATCCGACTTAAACCGAGACGAGTGCCTTTTGCACTCCGCCCAAAAATAGATAAGGAGATAGATAAGTTAGTGGAACAAGGAATCCTTGAGCCGGTAGATCACGCGCGCTGGGAAACACCTATCGTAACCCCAGTCAAACCAGACGGATCAGTCCGCATCTGCGCGGACTATAAATGCACAATTAATGTCGCGCTACAACAGAGCGCATATCCTGTGCCCGTAGTACAGCACTTATTGCACTCGTTGGGGCCGGGAAAGGTTTTTGCTAAGTTAGATATGGCACAAGCTTACCAGCAACTGCCAGTAGATAGCGCCACAGCGGAGGCCCAGACTATAGTGACGCACAGAGGAGCGTTTAAATGCAACCGGCTACAATTCGGCGTAAGTATTGCTCCAGGATTGTTCCAGAGCGTCATGGAACGACTGTTGCAAGGGATACCGGGAGTCGTCCCATATTTTGACGATATCTTGGTGTCCGCTGCAAACGAGGAGCAACTAAACAAAAGAGTCAGATCTGTTTTGGCCAGAATCAGAGAGAAGGGCCTCCGCCTTAAAAAAGAAAAATGCCAAATTAACGTGCCTAGCGTAGAATTCCTGGGTTATAGAATTGATGGTCAGGGAATTCACCCCACTGAAAAGAAAATTAAGGCGATCCAGGACGCCCCCACACCACGAAATCAAACCGAGTTGCAGGCCTTCCTCGGACTACTTAATTTCTACAGCGTTTTTCTGAGACAGAAGGCGACCGTTGCTGAGCCACTACACCGTCTACTCCAGAGGAACGCACCATGGAGATGGGGACGAGCCGAAGCTGCAGCATTCGCCGGGGTAAAGCGCCTGCTCACCACTGACTCACTACTTGTGCAATACAGTCAGACCCTCCCGCTGGTATTGACCTGCGACGCATCGCCTTTCGGGGTTGGAGCAGTCCTCAGCCACAGGATGCCCGACGGAAAAGAAGCACCCATTGCTTTCTACTCCAGAACTCTTTCATCGGCCGAAAGGAACTACAGCCAAATGGACAGAGAAGCGTTGGCTGCCGTTGCAGGTGTGAAACGTTTCCATGAATACCTCTACGGCCGCGATTTTGAACTCATTACTGATCACAAACCGCTGTTAGGACTTTTGGCGGGAAATCGCCCCACTCCGGTCTCCCTTTCTCCACGCATGACCAGGTGGACTGTTTTCCTGGCTGCGTACTCTTACAAGTTAATTCATCGACCGGGCTCCACTCTAGGACACGCAGATGCGCTCAGCCGTTGCCCATTACCAGACATTTTGCCAGACCCCACTCCAGAAGTACCGGTATTGCTCATTGACTGTTTGGATTCGGGACCGGTTTCTTCCTACGATGTTGCAAGGTTCTCCTCGAAGGACAATTTAATAAAGCAAGTGCAAACTTGGGTATGGAGGGGGTGGCCAAAGGGAAATGTGGGCCCGGAATTCAAAATGTTTTGGTCTAAACGGGACGAACTCTCCGTGTTACAGGGATGTTTGTTGTGGGGGGATCGAGTTGTTATTCCTTTTGCTCTACGAAAAAATGTATTGAATGCTTTACATATGGGTCATCCGGGGATCGTGAGAATGAAAGCGTTAGCGAGAAGTTATGTGTGGTGGCCCAATATGGACAAAGAAATAGAGGAGTGGGTGGCCACTTGCGACCCATGCCAGGAGTCGAGACCAGCACCCCCGGAAGCGCCCGCCACAGAATGGGAGAAACCCAAGGCACCCTGGTCACGCATTCATATTGATTTTGCAGGGCCATTCCAGGGTCAAACCTTCCTCATAGTTGTAGATGCTTATTCCAAATGGTTAGATGTAGTCCTAATGACATCAACCACGGCAGAGGCAGTTATAAAGGTTCTTCGGCGACTTTTCGCCACCCATGGTCTGCCAGATCTCTTAGTATCGGACAACGGGCCCCAATTCACGGCCATGCAGTTTGAGACATTTTTAGCAGGGTTGGGAATCAGACACGCCCTCATCGCGCCATTCCATCCAGCGTCCAATGGTCAGGCAGAAAGAATGGTGCGGTTCGCGAAAGAGGCCCTCGCCAGGATGGGCCCGGGGGATTGGCAAACACGCATTGACCATTACCTCCTCATTCAACACATTACCCCGAGCGCAACGACGGGTAGGAGCCCCGCTGAACTACTAATGGGTCGCCGCCTACGGTCTCACCTGGACAGGCTCCACCCGAATTACTCTACCTCGGCTCCCCCAGACTCTACAAGTAAGGTCAGGTCTTTTAAAGAAGGAGACACTGTTTATGCTCAAAATTACACAGGGGGGACATTGTGGATACCGGCAAGGGTCATTGGCATCATGGGCCCTCGATCGTATTTGTTAGAGCTAGAAGATGGGCGGAATTGGAGAAGGCACATCGATCAGCTTCGAGGTCGCCTAGCACACTCCAACTTAAGGGATGAGGGCGAAAGTTTCCTGTCCACAGAAAGACAACCGCAGGGAAACTTCATCCCAGGAAACGACGACACCGGCGAGCTAAGCGGGGGACAGGACATCACGCACGCAGCTGAGCAACCCCCCGTCATCACAGCCGCTGAGCAAACCCCCGTCATCGCAGCCGAACAAGATACCAGGGAAAAGAGCATCGAAAACGCGAGACCTTCAGAAACAGAAAAAGCACCCGATCCTGCAACTACTTCAACCCAACAGGAAACCAGTCCTGCAAGCACTTCAACACAACCTGAACTCCGACGTTCCTCCCGAGCAAGACAAACACCCACCTACCTAAAGGACTATGTCACCTACCGCAACGTCCCATCTAGGAGGGGAGGGGTGTTAGATATTAACATATATCGGGATAAGTCTTCCCTCAGGTCCGCTCCTACAGCGGGAAACAGGTATTCCTCTGATTGGTCAATGGGCGTGCCCCATCCCTATAAAAGGGGAACCCTCCGACCACAGAGCAAGCTGGATCACTACTACTACTAATAAAATGAGCTGTTGAGTTACTTCGTGTCCGCAGTCTGTCTCTCGTTGCCCAGATCTAACACTCCCCTTTCCGTATAACCTTTATTTTCTATTTTAGACCATGATAAGCCTTTGGTTTTAGGGCTGCTTCCCGTTTCACAGCCAAAATATGCCAATTCCAGGGGGAAAAGCTCACCACGATTCCACAATTTATCTGCCCTTTTATGTTTCC